>DVZL01007929.1:0-10498 GCA_018236625.1 Lasaia peninsularis
AATGTCATTATGGTGGCAGGAATAGGTAAGGCGGTGGATCCCTACCCGGGCGAGTTGCTGCACAGCACTCTACCACCTAGTTAATAGACCCTATGCTCGCCTCTTACGAGATGCCTGGATGGCAGTTGGCCTATTCTACAACGGAACCCGGACCAACATGGGGAAAAAATATACCCTGTTTTTGATGTAGTCACTTAAAAGTTGCCTCTGTATTAATCTGTTATGTAAGCTATATTACGGTAAAATTTTATTAAAATCCATTCAACAGTTATTACGTGAAAGAGTAACAAGCATTCATACATCCATATTTATAAAACTTTCGCGTTTATAACATAATTAGTATTAAATATATCATTAATTGCCTCTGTAGTCTAGCATAGTCAGTCGCACGATCCCAGGTTTGATTCGCGGTTTGGGCAGCTTGTTATATCAGTGTTTTTAATTTTGACGGACAACGGTTGACAGGTTTTGGGTTTGGTGACAGACTGGCTATCTGTCGGCTAATCGTGGTTGCGTAATATCTATGTATATCTCTGCCTACCCCTTCGTTATTCTTTTTCTGTATGTTCATTATAATAAATAACTTTATATATTTATTTTTTGTATTAATTTTGTATCATTGTGTTATGTTTATCTAAGCCTAAATTAGTTCAGGCAAAAGGTAACAAGACATTCATTGACTGTTAGGCAGTACAAAGTTCGCTGGGACAGCTAGTGTAATATAAATAATGATTATATGAAATACAGATAATTGGAAACAAACTGACAATACATAATATACTAACCGCATTATAAAGTGTGGTCGGTAATGCCTGTCGTCCATTTGACCGTCGCTCTCTGGAGAGGACTTAAACCTCAACCAAGATAAAGCTGCGTACACATTGTGAGTTTTTTATAATCTATATCAATATTTTTCACAGTAATCAAATTTATATATATATATTACGATGTTTTCTCTTTTTTTATGGAATAAAACAAGCAAACTGGTCTCCTGATAACAAGTAAAAACCGAGACCTATAGACACTATAGATGTTGAAGGTACATCAATGTCATAGGGCCGGGATGTTAGACTGTATGTGCTAGTATACTGGCTACCCTACCCTCCAGACTGGAACACAACAATGTCATTATGGCGGTAGAAACAGGTAAGGCTGTGGATCCCTATCTGAGCGAGTTGCTTCACAACACTCTGTTGCCAGTGGTCATGATAAGAGTGGTCAAGTTACCCTGTGTTTACCTTATACGAGCTGAATAGACTGAGCGGAATAGACCGTC
The DNA here is from genome assembly GCA_018236625.1 of Lasaia peninsularis. Classification (NCBI taxonomy): domain Eukaryota; kingdom Metazoa; phylum Arthropoda; class Insecta; order Lepidoptera; family Riodinidae; genus Lasaia; species Lasaia peninsularis. Next base: position 1,277 of record DVZL01007929.1, read on the forward strand.
AACCTCCCTACCAGGAGGTTGACGGTCCATGTTATACAGAGAACCCGGACCAAGCTATAGGTAGTAAATCAGGAAAACCCAAAAACCGTCGGATGGCCGTCGTGGAAGATACATGTGTATAAAGAGATTCAATATTAACGTATGAAATGGAGAAGTAGGAGTAGGAAAGGAGTTTCTACATCTAAACGTGAAAAATACAGGAAGAAGCGCAGTATGATCTGTGCATTAATATAATACTTATATCTAAAGTAATATATTTTTTTATTTTGAGTATTTTATTTTGTTTTCCAAAGAAACTTCAAAATTGAATCGGTTTTTAAATAAAATGTACTGTATTATATAAATTTACTCAAATAAATAAAATTGGAGTGTCTGTATGTAATATTAAAATAATCACTTTTAACTAAATACATAATATGTATGTTTACAAGGTACATAATATACCAAAGTAATATTTTTTAAGAATTTTTGTCTATCTGTCTGACTGTGTAACCGCTAATTCTATGTAAATATTTGTAAATGAAAATTATTTAATTCCCGAATATGTTTCTTAAAAGTTGTTACAAAACAAAGCTATTAAATTATACCGACATATTCTACCACAATGTGATGTGCAAATATTTCAAAACATAATTTATATTTATTTATTTATATATTATATACAAATCATCTTATTATTTATAAACATTAATTAAAGGACTGGAACGATTTTGACGCCACTTTCACTGGCAGATAAAAGATGAAATAAGGAGTAGCTTATCTTACTTTTATTTTAGAAATGTATAAAAAATAATTAAATAAAAACGACAGCTAGTAGGTAATAACAATTCAATAAAACAACGTATTCGTATTTTTATTTCTCGTAGCGACTTTTAGAATTTAAATAAGTTTAGAGATCTCATAGTGACTTTGAAAAATATTAAAATAAATTAATATCGTCACGCTCTTATTCTCGAATAGGTAGATGGAGGTACATACTGATGCACCCACGATTAGACAACGACATTTGTCCCATGATGTGTCAGGTTGTAAGTCCGTCGCCATATCGAGAACAATTCCAATCCCAGGCAATATCATATTTTTGAAACTGAAAAAGCTCATAGTTCAAGTTTCCCTCAATAGAATCGAACCTTCGACCTCCATACAAACATAAATAAATTCTGATAGCATCATGCACAATGTAAACAATGCTTTAGATACTGAAAGAGCCGTTGCTGCGCCGTAACCGCGTCGTCGCCGCACCGCCGCCGCGACGCTGCCGGCCTCCTGAGTTTAATTGTTGCGAAAAGCGCCACTTCATAATAACCATCTGAAGACAAAAGACGTCTTCACATCGCATTATTACCACTTTAGTCTTCAATTAACAAGCGTTGGCGGGCGATTTCTTTTAAACAATATACACTTTCAGTTGGTTCAAAAATGTAGTATTTCATCTAATTTCAGGTTGATATTAGTAGCGCCTGAAGATGGTATGGAATTAGTTTAGTTTGTTATGGTTGGTACGATAACACTTTCGAAGTAATTGGTAACTATTTGAACCTTGTTATGAAAATACTTTTTTTAAAATATTTTTTAAACTAAAGCGTTTCGTTTTATTTACTTATTATATTAAACTCGAATAATGCAACTTTTGCATTGGTTGTGTTCAAGTTTGTCCTCTCGTGACCACGACCAATGCAACTTGGTTGAAACGTCGAGTACCTAAAGTATTAAAACAGACGTAGACGCATGAATCGACTTACTTAGTAGATTCATTCGTCTACGTCTGTTTTAATATAATTATTTTTTTTTATATTCTTAGCATTTTATTAGCGTATTGATTTATAGGGCTATTTGAAATTTAGCAAAATTACTAATATAACGACATAGAGGCTTAATAAAAATATTTTTTCGGAAACACATCCAAATATTTTAATTCAATTATCTCTAATCTAATAAGAAAGATAATACTAAAATATTGAAATAAATCCACACAAATGAATAAAATTGGAGTGTCTGTATATAAGATTAAAATAACCGCTTTTTACTAAGTGTACATTTACACGGTAGATGTACCAAAACAACATTTTTCAGAATTTTTGTCGTTCTATCTGTCTGTTTATCTAATCTTTCAACTGGCTGGAGCAATTTTGAGGGCACTCTCACTGGTAGACAGCTAATGTGATGAGGAATAGCTTAGGCTACTTTTATGTGAGAATTTTATTTTAGATATATATAAAATAAATAAAAACGCAAACAAAGTCGCGGGCACGGCTAGTATTACATAAAAATGAAAAAAGTACGAAGTAATTTTTAAGTCACGGATAGGGCAGTACGAAGTCCGTAAAAATAATCTTTGTACTATAAATCGCTTCCTCTCATGTTTTGGGCTGCTCTTGTCACATCTATTCTGAAGTGAATTTAAGAGGGTTTAATGATGAAATTATTTACCGTCCATGCAACAAACTCACGCAATCACAGATAAAGGCGGCTCAGCTGAATTACGCGAGATCAAAACGATTCAGACGAGTTTAAATCGTCTTAGTATTCCTTATTGTTGTGAAAACTGGCGAAATTGTAAGCGGGGATGAATTATCATAGTTACGAACAGAAGGCAGCGAGTTTATTATAAGGAGTTCATCCGGGGATTACGAATTATAGGAATATAAAACAATAACTTCTTACACCAAGATTATATCCATGGGTTCGTTGAAATTGTTATTTATTATTATTTTTTGATTTTATTAACCTAAAGATAAAAATTAAGTAACCGGATGACCGTGCTTCGCTCGGTGTTTTTTTAGTACATCAGGTTTTTAGGAATTTTTGGAGTTTTTTTCACAAAAAGAAGGAACTTCTTCTTAAAAAAAAGAAAAAAGTAACAATCAGACTGAGATTTGAACCAGGGTTTCCGAGTTTTCAGGCCCCGATTTACCAACTGAGTTATTCTAATTTCGAAAATGTTAGCGAAATTTAGCTTTGTATTATTAATACATAGGTTTTTATTCAATGAAAACACGATTAATAAACGAAACCTGAAAATAAAACCTAGCTATATTTCAAGTAAGTCGTTCGAGCCGTTTTCATAATCGCTGATATATATACAAGAATTGCTCATTTAAAGGTATTAGATAAATAAAATCGTATTATTAATCGTCGTTTTAAATACTAAAGCATTCTTAACGTGCTATAGTTAGCGCTCAATAGAAAAGAAATTCACATTGACTGCAATTAACTTTAAAAACGTCAAGCGTGTAATAGCACGCCTGGAATTCAGCGAGTGATCCAGATCCCGTTCTGTCTAACGAGCATTCCTCTCGCTGTAAGCGCCTGCTTGGCTCGCGGCTTCAGAAACGGATTAACATCAATATTAGATATCGGAAGCTATTTATGCTGCTACTCAAGAACTATGATCGGCACAATGGTTCCAATTCCGACGCATTTCGTGTACATTTTTCACCCAATAAAAACAGAATTCGACTGATTATTAATTTTTTAAGGTAACCGTACCCAAAAAGTAAAAACGGAAACCTATTAAGTCTCTGACACTGGTCGCTGCTGTGTGGTCGCCCGACCTTATGTGTGTGTGTGTATCTTCTAGCTACTCTACACGACGTTATTATGGCGGCAGGAATAGGTAAGGCGTTGGAACCTATCGTTGTTAAAAATTGCTTCTTTAGATATGTCACTACAAACTGATATGACAGTATTAAACATGTTTTGTATGTTTTGTAAGACTTATTAACCTAATCAAATCGCTGAACTGAAAATCCTAATAAAACAAGTTGCTTTACCCGGCATCAAACCCGGGACCTCATCAAAGTCAGATTCCGACTACTCTTGACCATAGAGGCGATTACAGATACACATGGTTTTAATGTGACATATAATTTGCTGTTGTGACTAAGAGTAAATCTACCGTTAGGAATTATAAATCATAGGCAATAGTACATTATAGAAAGTCACTGATAAGAGATGTCATGTTGAAATATTGGCTGTGATATCTCGTGTTAGATTCGGTTATCGAGACAAGCTGGCGGGTGGTAAGGGCACAATCGGTGAAACTAAACACACTGCGTAACTTATATTCGCCGTAGCCACTGATCCTATCTTACGCCAATAAAACCTATTTTAAGCATATGCTATCTTTTTCCAACGATGTAAAAACCGATAGAGATAACAAACTAGTCGAATCACACGTCTGTGCAAATGTCACATACAATCTGATAAAAGTAAAAGTCTTTTGTTTCTTTATTTCCATTGATAGTTTTGAAAAATGGTTTACTTAGCGGCAACATATTTACCAGCATTTTCTATAGGTACCTAATTCATATTTTAAATGAGAAACACATGTAGGCACTTTTTCACATGTTACTTATAATTGCAATTTTTTTTTAATTAGCTAAACGTTTTTGCTTTTTACAGCGTTATCGGAGCTAAAAGTAAGTTTTAATGTGTGAAAAAGTACATGTGTTTCTCATTTAAAATATGCATAATATTATGTGAAATAGTAAAATATGTTTTGTAAATTACGAAGGCAATCGTTCTCTCCGCGACTGGTTGGGGTCCATACTCGACTACCTAATCACAGATAAGGTATTATCTCTAAAAAGATAGGCCTGGGCAAACAAATATGTCTACTGATAATCCCTACAAGTATTATAAATGCGAAAGTAACTCTATCCGTCTGTATGTTATGCTTTCACGCCTAAACCACTGAACCGATTTTGATGAAATTAAGTACAGAGATAGAATTGACTTTGAGGATGGACTACATTAAAAATAGGGTATGTTTTTACATAATAAGTATTATAAGTCGAAAAAATGTCTGCCCTTTTAAAGTTGTCAGTGTTATTAAAATAATCCACGCGGGCGAAGCTGCGGCTTCCACCCGCCAGTAAGAAATGTATTTTCTGAGGAAAGACAAGAATGGTGGGAATAGTGCGATGGGGTTTGGCTGATTAGCTTTTTGTAGTTAATTCAATGGCTTCTTGTAACGGTGAAAAAGCAATAAGCTTTCACGTTATTACATCAGATGTGGCTATAAAAATACTTAGTCAGTCACCATGTGTTTTAAGTGTTAATTAGGTAAAGGAAAACATCGGGAGGAAACCCGGGATTTGTGACCGATATGGCGACCAATGTATTGTAACGTACGTAATATGTAACCTCTGCCTACCCTTTCGAGGATATGGGCATATCGATATTTCTCTTAAGTTTTCATCTGTTTCTTGTCATTAATATTCAATAAGAAGGCGCTCAAAAATACTCTATCTAATTAACGAAATTAGGTACTTAAAAAAATCATTATTAAAAAAATAATTTGAAAATATATTTTAATACTAGCTTTAATAATAGCGTTAATTATTTTAATACCACAGATAACTTTCAAAGGGCAGAAATGTTTACATCTTACTTATTGCGTAAAAACATACACTTTTTTATGTAGTCGGTTAAAAGTAGTTTATGTCCCTCCCCAAGCTTAGTTCTATCTTCATACCAAGTTTTATTAAAATCGGTTCAGTAGTTTAGGCGTGAAAGCGTAACAGACATACAGAGTTACTTTCGATAATACTAGTAAAGATATGGACTTTGCAGGAAACATTTATGTTTAGAAATAAAAATTCAAGCGTAAAACTCATGTACAAATTTTATATTTTCTTTGTAACTCAATTTTTTCATGGGAAGAATAATTGGGAAAAAGTGCTAGAAAAAAAAAGAAAAAAGTAGAAAAAGATTTTTCCCATTGAAACAGTCTACAAATAAACATTTATATTGATTGCTTTTTATATACTTTAATATAGCGACTATCTTATTTTACTTGTTCGCCATTTCCATAAGTATACGCACCGCATATTAATTATCTGTACCCAAACGAGGACGCCCTCCAATGTAATAATTGTATAAGCATTCTTGTCTTACGTGAAGCTTAAGCAAATATTAAATTTGCATGGAAGCCACACACACGACGCACAATGGCAAATATTGTAAATATTATTCAAATTAAATCAGTTTTGGTAAGGTTTATTATTTTTATTAAAAATACTCGTAAATTTCAGAGGAATACAAAAGAGGCATGAAAAATTTAAAATGAAAATAAATTGATAATTTTTATTTTTTTTATGTTTCGTCCGTGTTTTTATTTAAAATGATTTTTTTTACATTTTCTAAAATAAAATTCTAAAACAAAAGTAGCCTAAGCCGTTCCTTATTAAATTAGCTCTCTACCAGTGCCATTCATTCCATTCATTCAACAGCCAGACAGACAGACAAACAGACAGAAATAAAAAAATATATTGTTTTGTATATACCTTTTGTATATACCTTATAAATATACTTTTACATTTGGTAAAAAAGGTTATTTTAATATTGCATAGAGACTCTCCAATTTTATTTACTTGTATAGATGTATAGATTTTATCTATTCAAACTAATGCCCAAATTACCTATAGGTACAATTTTGCCATTACGTTGGTAGTTGTTTTTATTACTTTACGGCAGAAGTCCGTCCGTTTTGTACTGCCTTACGGCAATTAAGAAAAGTAAACTTTATTTAATTTTTTATACATATTATATTTTCTATTTTGTCTATCGATACTTACATAAAATTTATAAATAGGTAGATAAGTATTTTAAATATAAAGTTTAATGAATATTTTAATTAATTACTTTTGAAATATATTATTTATATTATGAGTATTTTAATTTTCTGAATAATGTTATATTTTAAAATTAATTAAATTCCTTTTTTATCAAATCATTTGTTTTCTAATTATAATTTAGATGATAACTTGTTATATTATGTCGATTTTTATTATTTTATGAAGTGTGTTTTAATTGATGACTGATTTGTTATTAATACATTGAACGTTTTTATTTTCATGTCTTGACTTTATAATGTACATATACATATATGGTAATGATAAAATAAGTTCGGTTATTAACAATTTTTGAAATCCTTTAAATCAACGAGATTCATCCTTGCAACCATTTACTACATTTTTGCCACCAAAAATGTTGGGCGTCTCGTCATAAAGAAGCCACTCATAAACAATCAGCTTGTTGGTAGTCAATGGTGGAAATGGGCGAGGGATGCATACTATAATATCTACTTCGAATGAACTTATTCCAATTCAGGTTAACTTCTAATGTACTTGTTATAACATATAATCCCGTATCATAGCTTATCGGTTATTACCGTTCAGCATAACCGATTATGTAAATGGAGGTGACTTGATACGCAGCCACCGGGTGACGTCTGACTTCCGTTTGCCAATTGCGGCCACCGGTCAGTGGACATTCGCTGTTTAACGATCGCTAATTAGGATTTACTTTAGGTACTATATTTGGATTTCAAATAAATAATTTATTTTACAAAATACTTGAAATGTATAACAAAATACCGAATAATATTAAATATCTGCATAACAGAAATTTAAAAAGGAATTGTCAAAATTGTTGTCAGAATATTGTTTTTATGATGTAAAAGAATTGTTTATTAATAAAATTTAATTCTGTAAATTTTGAATATCTATTTTTTTCTATCAAATGTTTAAACAAATGTCTTGAATTATATTTTACATTATCATCTATTTTTATTTTTATTTAATTTTAATGTCACGTTTAAGAAAAAAAAATTATATAAAATTAATATAAGTGTAAACATTATATACTATTTAAAATTGGTTTCATAGGTAAAACAAAATATATTTTGACACCATTAAATTAAAAAACGGAATTGCCATTTGCCACGTAATGTCGTTGCCTAATCATTTGCCTACCGTTTCGGGGATATTAGCGTGATGATATTTATTTTTTATATTAACTCGTTGTATGTTAGAATCTTGCTAGAGTACCTACACAATTAGGGCATGGTTAAATTCCGAGTTCTATTGTGATAGTTCAAATATAGTGCATCAGCAATACACACACACATACATACATACATACATACACACTCAAACACACGCGCGCTCGCGCTTACTTACACGCACACTCATACATACATACACGTTAGAAATGTCAATATTTCATATAGATTATATCCGAACTTTTCTAAAAAGGCCAGTAATATGGACCAAATTTCCGCAATCGCGTATAACGACACTCATGAATAGAAATGGGTAGTCCTATCACCTATAATACAATAAATACAGTTCCAAAGCAGCAACCCAAAGCTATAAAAGACAAAAGACCCATAAAGCGACATGCAGGAATGCAAATTAAAGAGGTACTCGGGGCCCAGGATACAGTTCGATTTATAGCGAGACTCCACCAACTGAAATCGAAATTTCCGCAATATTCGCGGAAGTTGTAAAAGATTGGGATGATTTATCAGCCGCGGATCTGTATCCGGGATAATCCGTGATAACCGATAATCGGATACGAGTTGAAATTCATTTGTTTGTTGATTTATCTTCAGCTTCCTGGTTATCCTTATTTCATAATAGCTGCGACCGCGACTTTGTTGGCGTTTGCGTGGAAGAGCGGGGATATATGATAACTAAAATGTCATCAACGGTATTGCAATGTTGCTTCTATTGTTAGAAGCGGGGGTCTATTTTAATTTGCTCCCAAAATAAAAATAGTGAACTACGAGATTAAAAAAACGAAACGCAACTACAAAAGAACGAAGAAATCTTGTATAAGTGTTATTTATTTTCCAAATGCAACACATTGTACATGATTTTCCAAAATCAGGTCCAAAAACATTAAGATTCTACTATTGGATATTCAAATCTAGGGTAGAATACACAATTATTTGTGACCGTGTTAAATGAAACCACATCCCATTTCCACGTCCACGGTAAACAACAAATTCAATTTGGTGTGTATCGAGTGTAATTGGAAATTTGTTTTGAGCCTGTGTCAATATTGTAAATCGTTTAAACTAGCCATTATAGTGGGGGTTTATTCTGGTGCTTCATTATAATTACTGAGTGCTAATTGTAACTATTTTGGTTTTAAATTGATGAAAAACATTCAATTCATTAAAAATAAATATTTATTCGGCTTCTTTATTAAATAACTGGTTTATTGTTTCGTGTTGTAAAAACTTGCTGGTAATTTGCTGCGGTAGGATTTTTATAAAACCAGATGTAAATTAAACTCTCTCTTTACTTAAAAATAGTTGGTAATGGTTATTCAAACACACTTTTTATATATGACTAGCTGTTGCCTGCGGCTTCGCCCGCGTGTACAAACAAAATCTAGGCAATGAAAACGAATCGGTTACATTTATTT
>DVZL01007930.1:0-10498 GCA_018236625.1 Lasaia peninsularis
CCTCCCGTACCCCTTCAACGCATAGCGGCGCCGAGCGGAGTTTTTTATTTTATTTAAACTCGTGATATCTTTTGAATGGAATATTCGAATTGAATCATTTAAAAGGTGATATGAAGGTGTTTAAGTAGCCTTAAATAATGATTTATATATTTTGATAAGGATTAATACCTAAGTACGAATAAAGAGCCTTATCTAGCGGTGGTATTTTAATTATTATTTTTTAAATAAAAGGACGCTTATTGTGACGTACCTATAAAAAATAGAGATGTGCTGTCGCGACCTTTTTTATAGATAGTGATGTATTCTGAAAAATTGTAATACATCATTTTGTTCTATCATTAATAGTTTTCGCAGCGCAGGCGATTGAAGGAAGTTTTTTGTTTATTTTTTATACCTTGGGTTAGATAGTTTTAGTAAGCATCCCTATTTTATTTGAAAATGAAACATAGCTTATGTTACTCACGAAGATTGTAGCTTGCCAACGGTGAAAGAATTTTTAAAATCGGTCCAGTAAGTATTGAGCCTATTCATTACAAACAAATAAAAAAAAATATTACCTCTTTATAATACTAGTTGAGATTAAAATTTATCTATTGCTATACCTTATCTCTTTAAATTTCAACTGTTTAGCTATCACGGTTCATGAGATACAGCCTAGTGACAAACAGACGGACAGCGGTCTTGGTAATAGGATTCCGTATTTACCCATACAAACGAACCAAATCAAGCGCTGCAAGCGATGGCTGATCAAAATATCTATTGAAAGTTGGAGTTCAGCAGATGAAGAGTGGCGCAATTAATTATACAATGGTTTCACCTCGACTGTGACCCAGTTCGGGTTTCTAGCAGCTGCGATCAGACCTCGGCCCTACTGGCTTAATTCGTGCTATTAGTGCACCTGTTCTGAATACAACGAATTGATTTCAATTTACTATGAGATAGGTTTGTAGCGTTTTTATAAAGAAGTTTCAGAAAGACAAGACTTCTTTTTAATTCTTCTTTTTCTCTTCTAAGTCTTGTTTAAAGTAAATAAATATACATATATACATGTTATAAAATAAAGTCACTTTTTGTCTGTCCCAATGTATGCTTAAATCTTTAAAACTATAATGTATAGCATACCCGTGTGAAGCCGGGGCGGGTCGCTAGTAAAGTAAAAGACAGAGATTCATATGTACCAGCGATTGGCCGACCATGGTAGGTCCCATGATGTGAAAGGTGGCAAATTCGGGCACACATTCAGTCAAGTGACGTTATATTTTTGCCTCAGTAGGTAGTTTGTGAAGTACCGTCTAATTCTCCTGATGATGCTTCGATCGCGAAGCGAAACCAACGTTGAGTGCACTGTATTGTGGATATTGTTGGTTCTCCTAAACAGTGTAGTGGTTGTGTGTGGGTTGATCGGGTTACTTGAGCTCTTCGACTTCAGGTAAGCACCTTTCTTGTGTTACATAAGTCTTCTATTAAAGCACGCTAAAAGTCATACGTATTTTCGCAGGATATTGCAAATTAATTAACTTATTTTCCTGTGACTATGAATTTCCGCAAAGTAATGCCTGATTTTATCAATTAATTTTGTAATTATTTGGTGTGATCTTGGCCGGATTTTACCTTCAGACTTCGCGTGCCAAAGCCTTAAATATGCCCATCACGTTGACGGCGGTCCTCTACCATGCGATGAGACATATATTTCCTTCTACAATTCAGACTACTTTTATAACTTTGGAAGTAGACAACGGAGTTATTTCCAATGGATACAACTTTGGAATCTTTAAGAAAAGTACTTATTGTGAAAGTTCAGTATCGTCTCTGCGATATTCCTATTGTTAAGAATAACCTGAGGCAGCAGTGATTATGAATTTAATTACATAATTATCTATTGAAAGTTGGAGTTCAGCTCATGAGGAGTGCTCTTTCTGAAGGGAAAGATAAGAAAATAATGACCAATAAGGATGAATTATTGCGGATGTCCATATACGATGGTAATTACAACCCACCCATTTTCCAGATCTTCCAAAAAAAAAAACATTTAAGGACTTTCTTTTTCTCACGTTGAAAGAAGGTAACGATTACTTAAACATAGGTTAGGTTGCGAAAAGTAAGCCTTTACCAAAAGTACCCTTCAGAGTTTTCAGATTCCTCCAGTATTGCTAGAAGCTACTACCATCTTATACTAATTGCGTTTTTATTACTGAAAGAAATTATCATTTTCATTGTTGGCTGATTGAATAAAAAAAAACAACGTCACGACTAGATCCTGTATATCGAGCTCATTTTAATATGACTTGTATAAATAAACATTACGCCCCTATTCCCGAATGGATAAGCAGAGGATGCATTCAAGAATTATGATTATAATATAATTGAAAATTGGAATCCAGCTGATGAAGAGTAAGATTAATAATACAATAATTTCACCTCAGCCATGACCCAGTTTTGGTGCTTCACAAGCAGCATCTGATCTCGGTCCTGCCGACTCAACTTATGCCATTATTGTTCTGAATATGTGCCAATAGTTCGCAATTTACGACTGCTGAGAAAATGCAATTGGTCATTTGTCCTTTTTAAATTAAAATGTTCAATTCTTTTGTGCTGCTTTTATTAAAATTTCAATTTGATTGTCCTGAAATAAATTGTACCTAACAAAGAAATCTGTATTGCCTTTGTAGTTTGACTAATGCGATTGTGATGTACTCTCATGATTACAAAACAAAAAACATTTCTTTTTTACTTTTATTTACTTATTAGGATTCCGCAGCTAAATGTAAAATATGGTGATTATAGAGTACATTAATATTTTTTGTAGTTTATTTATTATCCACAAAGATTGAAAAACATAGGAATCTTTATAACATACATCTTAGATCACAGAGGTCCTAAGGTATAAAATTATTATTCATTATAAGATATTATACTATAATTCAGTGACACAAAAGAAAAAGAATAAAATAAACATGCATATGTATTTGTGTTGTGTTAACACACACAAAGACGTACACACATAGATATATGGGTTTTTTATCGTAATATGAACACTATTCTTTCTTAGAGCCTTCTTTAACATTTAAAATAAGAATGTGAAAAATCTTGTGCAGCAATCTGCCCCCTAACAGGCACCTCGTAAGAAACAACCATTCGTTACCGTACCTTACATACCTTCACGCCAGGTCACTTGTGGGGTAGGTAGAGATTATCGAATGCCGAATGTCCCTAGCTTCCTAGATATTCATCATTCTCTTCATGCATACACTCTCGGCACCACCCTCGTATAATACACGAGCTATTTGGTTGTGGAATGTCAACCTAGGTCTTCCTGGATACCTACATCCATCCACATTCGCATTGTATATCTATTTTGTCAATCTTTCGTCTTTCATATAAGAAAACTATATGTATATACTATATACGATATCGCTTTCCACTCATTGGTTGTTATAAGGCACTTCGTTTCAACAACTTTTTTACACAATTAGTTTTTCTTCATAAAACTCACGAAATAAGCCTCACAAGAAGCAGTTATACAAAAGCATTCAGCGAAGTATGTATGAGATAAAGTAATGCTAACGTTGGCCACTCGACTCTGTATGAATGTACTTGACCTGGCCAAACGTGCATTAAGAATTATAATCTAGACCAGGTCAATTTCCTTAACGTTTAATTCTTCACTGCTTTTCACGAAACCAAGTTTATTCAGAAATTTTAGTACGTTCGCGTTAAGAATGCAATTTCAACGTTTGATATAAGCAAATCAAATCGCTCATAATTGGAAATTCAAATTTGTTTGGACCAGATGCAGTCATTCTTTAAAAAAAAGTTTCCTGATAATATCTATACAAATAAATGAAATTGGAATGTCTGTATGTAACATTAAAATAACCACTTTTTACTAAATTCATATGTACGTTAACAAGGTACACTTACCAAAATAATATTTTATAAAATTTTTGACTGTCTTTCTGTCTGTTTTTATCCGCTAATCTCTGGAACGGCTGGACTAATTTTGACGGGACTTTCACTGGCAAAGAGCTGATGTAATAAGGAATGACTTTTATTTTAGAAGTATATAAATATAATAAAAATTAAATAAAAACACGGATGAAGCTAGTATTAAACTGTATATAAACATTTTTATTCATATTCAAAAAGTACTGAACCAATTTCCGTAAAAGTTATATGGGAACACCACTGAGCTGTGTCAAATACAATCCAGATAATATGTTTTTTAGGGTCGGTTCATAATTGTCTGAAATATTTAATAATATATATACAAAATAAGGAACTTTCAGTCGCTTTGTGCCTTCTCGTTTTGAAGTCAGTTTTAATCTTTTCTTAGAATAGGTGTACTCTAAATCGTACAAACATATATTCACGCCAGTTCCCTTGCGAGTTAGGCAGAGGGTATCAAGTATCAACTGTCACGATTCCTGCATACTTGCCTAATTTCCTTCAAGTTCATTGTTCTCTCTATACAAACACTCCCGTTCCGGAGACTCTTGACAAAATAGACATTTCAATTTCAACCTAACTTCGCTATCTTTCGTATGAATATCTCATACCAAGAATATATACCAATGTTATGAATTACATCAAAATGTTAACATATTCACTATTATGTATCCCGTGAATCAGATATTTCAAAGTAAATGGTGGCGGATTTATACACGAATTGACAGACGAACGAACTTACTCTGACATATGAATATAGATTGTCAAAACGGAAGCCTTATTTCAGGCTCCGAGAGGTACTCACGCTTTCGACGTTTCTCTCAATGAGTTTAAGGGTTTATGCCCACGGACTACTATTAACACATTTATTCGTCGCCGCCATTCTATGCATTTGTTTTATTCTTTGATATTTTCATAAAATACCAACAAATAAATATAATTTAGATGAAAATAATTAAATGACTGCTGATTTAATAACAGAGCAATTTAGCAAACATCTCAAAAACTAACTTTAATTGCATGCTTTTGAATAAATTAATTAGTTGGCCAAGTTGTTGATCAGTGAATCACTGCTTATGTATATAACTCTGAATAACAAAGGTGACGCGGACGTTAACAAAATGTTCGTAACGTAAATATTTGTATTTGACCAAATTAAATTGTTATAATATTTTTTTATTAAATTTGTATTTAACTAGTTGGCCAAGTGACCCAAAAACGCTCAAAAAACGTTATGTTTGTCACAGGAACGCGTCACTTGCTTCTACGAGTATTTTACGTTAATTTGAAATGATTGAAAAGTACCTTATATATTAAATCTCTCAATGACTCCATAATTTCTTTGTTATTAGGGTATTATTAGGTGTTTTTAAGGTTCAGGAACGCTGTTATTACTGCATGCCATCGATGCATCTCGGGAGTTTTTTTCCATACCAGCGACTTCCTAGGCACTAACATCTGAAAAGAATAGAATACGATGTTACTGAAAACAGTTTTTGTTCTATAAAACTTACAGATAATACACTGTCGCAGCTATGTAAATCGCTCGTGTGTCCGAAGCTTTAATTTTGAAAATCCGCCGGCCGTATGTAAGTTCATCTCCGTAATCAACGTCGCTGCTAGGACGGAAATCACACTCTGTGGAAAATTCAGGAAGTTCTTTAACCTTGGTCCACTGCATATTCTATATTTCTCGTCGTTGGCACTTGGTGAAGCCTCTACATATTCATACTTTAAATGAAAAACACATGTACTTTTTCATATTTTACTGATAATTGAATATCATGTTTGAAATTTTATTTATTATTAGGTTTTACTTTTTATAGAGTCACCCAGGTCAAAACTGTTGATGATTTAAGTTTTTAAATACTTTCATTAAAAACATAATATTTATAAATATGAATAGTACATTGGGTTACATTTTGAACTATATTTTGATTATAAAAAAGTTCACCAATATTTAAAATATGAAATAAATATCGACACGCTCATATTCCCGAAGGGTAGAGGTAGTACTACATATACCCACATATTATGTCACATGTGGCAATTTAGCTGCCATATTTGACACAAATCCAATCAGGCAATGTGATGTTTTTCAGATAAACTAAGAAAACTCTTAAAAGTTTCCCTATCAAGGAATCGAACCCGGGACCGTACATAAAGTTCGGATATCGGCTACCCCTGACCACTGCAGCGATATATAAATTAGACAATATGTAAATTGGACCGTTTCGTTGGCCGAGTAGCTAGCATACCGCATCGACTAACTGCGAGGCTCGGGTTCAATTCCCGACGGGGATAGGCATTGGTCTGATGAACATAGGTGTATGTATTTCCGGGTCTGGGTGTTTATTAAATTTATTCTGGTATCTATTTAAGTATTTCTTTGTATTAGTATCGTTGACTAACACCCATAACACAAGCATATAATTTGCTTTGGGATTAGATCAATTTGTGTGATTTGTCCAGTAATATTGATATTTATTTATATACAGAGGAAGCTACATTTCAAGTTTTTAGATATAAATAACATAAAATAACCCGTATCAAAACTTTCTCACAAACAGTCTCTTCTGAGAACAAATTAGGGATAAGCTAACCAAGTAGGATAGCCATTCATCTAAGTTAGAGTCTCCGCCTCTTGAACTGCAGTCTAAGTTTAAGTTGCCCTGTTCCAAGTTCTCATTTGGTTGAGTTGTGTACATCGACGGTCACGTGAAGCACAATCGATCATATCCAACTTATTGGAATATTGTGGGGAACATGTTTTAGTTTGAATATATATTGAACTAGCTGTGTCCGCGACTTCGTCTGCGTTTGAATTTAACTTTTTAAAAGTAGCCTAAGCTAATCCTTGTTATATCTGCTGTCTGCCGTTGAAAGTGCCTTCAAAATCGTTCAAGCCGCTTCGAAGGTAAGTGGGTACAAACAAATAGGCAGACAAAAATAAAAGAAAATACTATTTTGGTAAGGTACCTTGTAAACATACATATGCATTTAGTAAAAACTGGTTATTTTACATACAGACATTCCAATTTGTTTATTTTTAAAGATCACGGATATTATGATGAATAATATAATGTAATTCACATTCACTCAGTCTACACATCTAAAATCATTTCCAAACGAAAGCCTGGACTTGAGGGCCCCAATATCGCGGGGTACCGGGCCCATTGTGCCCTGTGGAGAAGAGGGGTCTGGGTATAATATAATGCAATTATAATATAATTTAATAATCCAACCCAAAAGTTATGGATCAGAGGTCACAAAATAAAATCACAAAAGAGACGGGTGGGAAAACGGTGTATAATTATTCTATTTCATAAACTCCGAAAATTGACGATTCAATATTGCGAAAATTTTTATGAAGCTCGTATTTTTTTTAATAAAAACCTAATGAAATATTTCCTTTGCTTCATCAAACGGCCAGAAATTTTATTAATAATAAAACTGTGACTGTTTTGACCTACAAAAGCATGACATAAAATTTGCAAGGGACACGTTATTACTTGACTAATGAGGAAAGCCTGATCCATTCCAGTAACGCCAGTGCTTTTTTTTTATTGTGTTCCACTGTAGAAGTTTTCTCTGTGCTGGTCCGGGTTCTCTGTGTAGGATAGGCCGTCCTACCAGGCATCTTATAAGAGGCGAGAATAGGTTAATAAGGTATTGCCAACAAAAGTACTGGTGGTAGAGTGCTGTGCAGCAACTCGCTCGGCTCGGGACCCACTGCCTTATTTATTTATTTAAATTCTTCATTGCACAAAATTATGTATAAAGGTAAACTTAATGCTAATAAGCATATTTCACCCTTTCACCATGGGTAGTAAAGATAAATTAGACATGGGTTGTGCGAAAGTTAATTACAGAACATAAAATTACCTACTCCTATCGTCATAATGAAACTGTCGTGTTCCGATCCGGAAGGTAGGGTAGTCGGTAGACTTGCACACTAGCCCTAATACCCTGGCCACAGGACAGCGACGAACTTACAACATTTATGGTGTCTATAGGCCACGATGGTCTCTTGCTATCAGGAGAGTCGTGCGAGAGAGAATTAATTTCTGTTACCGCTATAACAAAAATTCTAAAAAACGAAATGCGATTCTTAAGGAAACTCCCGTACAACTAACTTGATTTTTTTCCCGTTTCTATAGATTAGAACCCCACGTGCGGTAGTTCGACTCGCAGTTGGCCGGTATTTTTATGAAGTTAAAATTCCGGAGTTCTTATCTAAAATTTCTACTCCGATTTCTATTAACTGCTATGAATTGAATCGGTTTTCATATTTCATAGACAAAGCGGCGTTGCGGTGTTTTCATACACCTATACGGCCAGGAAATTGAATTTTGTTATGAAAAACTTTTTGAATATTTTAAGTGAAAAGCTTCGAGCAATAAGCAAAAGTAGGCCGACCGCTACATTAGGTTTGTGGTCATTAAAACTATTGAAAATTTTAATTTAAAACTTGAATGTTTTCTTAACATCCAATTTTATAAACGCGGAAAGATGTTCGCTTTAGGGTTCCGTACGCAACGGGTAAAAATGGAACCATAATACTAATACTTCACTTTTGTCATCAGGCTGCATCTCTAGAACTAGAAAGTCGAAATTTTCACAGATGGCGTAAGAACAGTATAAAATAAATATATAATTGGTGGTTTCATACAACAAACGTGATTTTTGCCGTTTTTATAGATATGGATTTTCATAGGTATGGAACCCATCAAGCGTGATTCCGACTCGCACTTGGCCCGTTTTATTTTTATGAGATAATACAGCAACCAGACGGCTCTCCTGGTGGTATGAGAAAACATAAATACTACAGGCGCGTCGCTGTCTCAAATCGTTCCCGTCGGGATTCGAACCCGAGCCACGAAAATACGTCAAGCATAAACGTTATTCCCTCGACAAATAATACAGCAAAAAATAATTACTAAGAAGGTCCAAATTCTTATTAAATTTAAGCATGTGTTGCGATTGTTTTTTAATACAATGTATTAAAGTTTCTTCCTTGTTTTCAGGTAATTTGGTTGCAAACTTTGTAAGGGGAGTTCGGGAGTCTCGTAAGTGGATATAAAGTTCCCCAAGAAGTATTTGATTTAACAGGTTTCCTCGGTTTTTATATGCAAAGTTTGCAGGTGAGTGGATCTCCACATTTCCAGCTTTCTCGCGAATTTAGTTCACAAATTAATCTACCGCGATAATCCGACGTACTCCTTACTCTACAGTATGTATGGGTTATGTTTCCCGCTCGTACGTTTGACGGATCCCACATCACTACATAATTTAAAACAAAGTCGCTTTCTCTGACCTTATATCCTTATGTATGCTTAAATCTTGAAAACTGCGCAACGGGTTTTGATGCGGTTTTCTTAAATAGATAGAGTGATTCAAGAGGAAGGTTTTTATGTATATAATATGAATTTTATACATGTGCGAAGCCGGGGCGGGTCGCTAGTTTATCATAAAGATGACCGATATATATTTTGTTAGAGTTTAATTCATGTTACCTGGATGCAAATGATTTAAAAATATATAATAACGTTGTATTGCTCATATCGTCGATCAATCATGGGTTGCATATGTCCCTCTGCTTACGCTTTCGGTGATATATTTGACGATATTTGATTAAATTTAAGCATTTTTTTCTATCAAAAACATAGAATAAGAATAGTTTAAAAAAAATCTAAGTGTAATTAATTCAGAAGAGCCAAAAAATTTGAGACATTTAGAAAGACCATTGTTTGATTATAGTTTCAAAGAAGAATTATGTATTTTGTATATGTCTTTTATTTTGCATAAATATTTGCTATGTACGCCATAGAATAATCTAGAATAAGGTCCAGTAATACTTTTGTTCACATAAATGAAATAAAATATTCAGGAAGAGTAATTTAAAGCTCCCGGCTCAGTGGCGGTGGGCTTACCCCGTCAACCCCGCACGAGACAAGCCCTTTGACAGTGCTATTGGTTTTCACTCGCATTTTATTGGCAACATTTTTTTAAACAGCCCGTAATATTGCGGAAAAGCTAAAAACAAAATATTGTTTTGCATTTGTAAAACGAGCACGTAATACTAGGCGTCTTTAGTAGAAGCCTCAGTGATCAAGTGGTACGCGCTTCGGACTTCCGTTCAGGTAGTCCAAATTCGAACCCTGTCATGTACTAATAAGTTTATCTTATGTACATTTTCTGAGTGCTCTTACGGTGAAGGAAAACATCGTGGGGAAACCCGGATTCATTGAATTTGACCTAAACTAGGTTTAGGTTTAGTTTCCTTTCTGGGTTGCAGAGGTAGATGGCAGTCGCTTTGCGTAAAAACTTGTATCCTAGTCAAATCCCCTAGATTACCTGCTAGGTCGACTACCTACCCCGATATCATTTGATATAATACTGGATAAGGCTAAGACGAAGAAGAATACTAGACGTATTTACAGAATTACCATATTAAACAAAAACACACACGCGCGCACACACACACACACACACACACACACATACACACACACACACACACACACACACACACACACACACACACACACAC
>DVZL01007931.1:0-10498 GCA_018236625.1 Lasaia peninsularis
GGACAAAGAAACAGACAAAAATTCTAAAAAAAGCTGTTTTGGTATATATACCTTGTAAATATACATATGCACTTGGTAAAAAGCGGTTGTATAGATAATTCAACTGTCACGGACTGAGTGCGGCGAAGTTTTTACATGATCAAACATGTCCATATAAACAAGTTTTTAGTTTTGACTTTTGGTGGACTTGTGTGGCGTCTGCAGAGCCGTCTGATTGACTTTCCAAACCTTAAATCAAGGTTGAAAACTGTGATTACATAATATAGGTATTATAGTTTTAATTTTCAACACAAGTATTATCTTTATAGTTTCGATTTGAGTTTTAAAATAAAATTTGCTCATTTTTTTATAATAGCAAACCATTTAACCTAATATGGTCGGCCAATCGTGGGTTCTTAAACCTCTGACTTCCCTTTCGCGCATTTGGATCTAACAATATTTATTTATTTATTAATAGCTTTCCACTCGCGAATTCGCTCGCGTGAGTCATTTTAATAACACACAACTTTAAAGGGCACACATTTTTCTGTCTTTAATAATTATTGCGTAAAACATACCCTCTTTTTAATGTAGTCGGTCAAAAAGTAGCCTATGTTCTTCCCCAAGGTCAACTCTATCTCTATACTAAATTTCATCAAAATCGGTTCAGTGGTTTAGGCGTGAAATATGCACACCACATTGTGGTAGAACATGTTGGTATAATTAAAAACTTTGGTTTTGTAACAACTTTTTAACACACGTATTCGGCAAATAAATAATTTTCATTTCAAAGAAGAACTGTCTCGATTACTGAATTGTTTTCAATATTGTTATCTCTCTCTCCACTCTCGGCTGGCCATACCATTCTGCCCGTTTTCTGGAGTTGACAAAGTCAAAATAAGGCTGCCCTGTGAGAGTAACATAGCCGGCCCATGAGAAAGAGATAAGAGACTTTTGTTTATGGTTTGAAATAATACTCATTTCCAGCCAAGTATAAATAGGGTTGACACACTAAAAAAAGGTAAAAGCCTCTTAAAAGTATAATATAATTACTAGGTCAACCAGCAAAAGATGGTTTATTGTGTCAGTCGACCTGCATTTTAGCTGTGTATTTTCTTGTTACACAGAAAGGAGCATTCTCATTGTTTGAGCTGAATGCATTCGAGATGAAATGGACGGTGCATTGTGATTTGTGAATTACGTAAATGATTGCTATCTTTTTCCTGGTATTTTATATCTTTATAAAGGATAAAAACTTTTTAATAATGCTTCTTTTATTGAGCCGTGGATTTATTTATTTTGCAAGTTCTAATTAAATATTTTTTTCTGCATTATAGTTGCCTATTATCTAAACTGATATCTAGAATATGTATTATACTATCTGTCACGAGAAGGTATAAATTATGTAAACAAACGTTGAGAAGTTCCCAACATTTGGGTCAAAAGAAATAAGTATTTTTTTTAAATAATTAATAAATTATTAGTAAAAGATTTGCTGCAAGCATCCATAGAAAAATACAAATAGAAATAGAAATATTATTATTATTATTCATCCATTCCATTATACATAATAACAAAAGCGATAAAATTAAGGCAATAATTAACAAAACTAACAACAGTAACAAAATGATTACGAAAAAATAACAAAATTATTAACGATTTTAATAAATCAATGAACCATATTCGTGCGTATTCAAAACTTGAATGACATTTATTTCAAAATAGCGAACCGAAATTTTGCATTCCCTGAGATCGGCGCGTCCCCGTACTATGAAGCAAAAACGATAGTTGTCAAATAATATTAGACTAAATTAAAAAGGTTTTTACTTTCATATAACCCGTATATATTTTTACTTCGGTTGAATATGATCAGTTCATTAATGTCACGCAGTAAAAGTATTTACTTGGTAAAAGAAGTTTGTTTACAAAAATTACAGCTTCTCGTAACGGGAGGTATAGATATTTCATAGTTAGCATTCTTTTTTACTTAAGTTTATTGCGCATGTGCATTAAGCATTTGGAAAAATAGAATAAGTATGTGATTTTTGAGTTACGTTAATAATTGTTATCTTTTTTCTGGTATTTTTAACTTCCAAAAACGAATTATATTCTTAAATCGTCTGAATTTTTATATGTAGATACCATATAAAATGTTTAGTTTTAATAGGTATGTACAATTTTATTGTTTATTAGCGACGGCCCCGGCTTCGCACGCATACTATACATGTTATATACATAAAAACCCTCTTAAATCACTATCTATTAAAAAAAACGCATCAAAATCCGTTGCTTAGTTTTAAACATTTAAGCATACATAGGGACGGACACAAAAAGTGACATTGTTTTATAATATGTAATGATTAATTTGAAAGATTTTGCTTCCCATGTGGTCTTATTTAAATTTGTAATTAAGTTTAAAGTACTTTTTTGAAACATATAATTAATAATGCGTATTTAACTGCTAACATTGACGTTTAAACAACAACTTTAATAAGAAACATCCACACATACATCCATCCATACTTACAAACTTTCGCGTTTATAATATTAGTAGGTAGGATGATAATAGACCGATTATCATTTAGTTAAATTACAAAATTCCACAGCGCTTGAATAAAGGGATGTATTATCTATATATATATAAAAAAATTAATTTCCCTTCGTTAGTTTCGCTAAAACTGGAGAGCGGCTTAACCGATTTGGCTAATTTTGGTCTTGAAATATTCGTGGAAGTCCAGGGAAGCTTTAAACGATGAGAAAATATAACAAAATTGCAGGGAAAATACTAAAAACGACAATTTATTTTTCCCAAACAAACTGTTCTTACCTGTCAAACTTTTGATTGATGTTCATGTATCCAGTGAAACGAAGTTCACCGGGTCAGCTAGTTATTTCTAAAAATATAGCCAAATATGGATATACATTTTATAAGTTTCCTATGTATAAAATAATATATAAAATAGAAATGAACAACAATATATGCCAGTTACACCTTTCACAACCTCAAGATGGCTGGACAAATTTTGGATTTGAATAATTAAAAACGAACTGACGAATTTAACACATTATTCTTTAAAGAGCCGGTTAAAAAGAGTGAGAGCCGCTCTTCAAATCACAGGATAAACAGACAAAAGATGACTTCTGTCAGAGCTACATTATGCCTGTATATTTGCTACACACAGGACCATTCTCATTGTTTGAGCTGAATGCATTCGAGATGAAATGGACGGTGCATTGTGATTTGTGAATTACGTAAATGATTGCTATCTTTTTCCTGGTATTTTATATCTTTCTATATGGATGATAAAACGTTTTTATTAATGTTTCTTTTTATTGAGGTAAGTAATTATTATGTTATTTAGGGTTCTCGAGGGAAAAATCTCTCCCTAATCTGTCTCTCTGTCTGGCTTTACTAATCATATTATATGCTACTGACTAAAATAATTGAAATCCTATTAAGTGCCATGGTATTTGAGTTCGACGCAGGTTTTGCCGCTTTATGTAGTAGAATCTTATCTCTTAGTAAAGAAACATTTAAAAACAAATACACAATTTTGTGTTTCATCACAGATTTCTTCGACTTTTTAATAACGCGCCTTTGATGCATTTCAATAAAATTATTTCGAGTTAATAACAGTCAGTCTCTATACTTAATTTCTTCAGGATATCCTCAACGTAAAGATATGACTCCATTACTATTTTATGATATATTAGGATCAAATAAACCCTGTGAATGTGTGTAAGTTATATGACTTTCTGGGTTTTGTGATTAATAAATTAATGTGATTTAATTATTGTGGGTTCTACGTCCCGTTTTGAGAAATTGATATTCCAAGACTGCTTTGGATCTCACCCACGCTCGTATATTATTTATTCTCTTACATATCGTAGTAGACATAGCAGCACAGAGTAGAGTTTGAAACTGTTAGTAATCAATAAGCGCTATATAGGTATGGTTGATAACTTTGTCTTCGATCTAAGCTATGTTAAAGGAACGTTTAGAAGAGGTGGATCTTATAATGGTCTTTAATAGTGATTGAGAGAATTTATCGCCTCTGTGGTTGAGCGTTAATGGTCTCCGACTTTGATGCACGAGGTTTCGGGTTCGATTCCCGGAGAAACTCATTGGTCTCAATAGAAATTGATATCTGGAATAGAATTCCTAAACTCTCTCTTTTTTAAACTATCTAGACTCTTTAGATCTCTCTTTAAAGTCGAGTATTTTAGATTAGACACAATGGTTTTAATTATTTTGTGTATTACATCGCCCTTTTGGCCAATTGATATTCTAAGGTTGCTTCTAAAGCCGCCCACGCGTACATAAATGTTATTAACTTTTGGTATGTGTATAGCAGCACATGTAGTGCAGATTGGATCAGAATTTCATCTCCATATTTCAGCGCAATGTCATAAATTTACTGAAAATGGCAGCAATTCTGCTGCGCGCTAATTAATTTTTTATGGGATTAGAAAGCTCCTAATGGTAAAAGTGTACAATAGACACCATAGAAGTTGTAGATGCGTCTCTGTCCTTTTGGCCTAATGAAATGAAATAAAATTAAAATTATTTATTTGCGGAATATGTATGTTAAAAGTTGTTACGAAATAAAAGTTTTTAATTATACCAACATATTCTACCACAATTTGGTTTGCAAATATTTTATATTTATTAAACTATAGGTATATTATATTTCAATTATCTTATATTTACATTATTTTACACCTGACTTATTTCAGTAGTTAGTAGTTAGACAGACAGGGTGATAGACAGGGTGTCTATCATAAACTACTAATATTCAAAATCTAATGTGCAATTCTAATGGCTACCCTCCCCTCCGGACCGGAACATGATACTGTCATTATGGCTGCAGGAATAAGTAGGGTGGTGGATCTATATTTGGGTGAGTTCTTGGACAGCACTGTACTACCAGGGGATCTGGACCAACATGGGGCAAAACTTATTTGGAACAATCGCTATTTTCTTTTAATGCAATTAAAATAAAGAGATGAAAGACGCTTATTGTTATGAGCTGTCAGATTGATTTGTACGTTAACTTTCTGTAAAGTTAAGTCTCTACCGCTGAATAAATTGATATGATATCACTATCCAAAACATTCACATATCGACACGCCAAGACCCCCTCTGGGTAGGCAGATCCATACAAATCCATACAAACACGCCGGTTTCGGAGACTCTTGACAACATCCACGGATAATACACGAGCAATTTGATCGTAGAATGTTAATCATTGTCTCCTCGGATACTTACAACCATCCACATTCGCATTGCATATATTTTATTTCAATCAATCATCTTTCATTTTCAAGCATCAAAACGGCCCGTTTTCGTTTTTGTATCGATACTTTCTTTCAATCTCCCTCTAGGTCTCCTTTCACCGCATAAGTACGGCATAAGTCTTTTTATCCAAGTTAAGCTCTTATTTAAATTTATTTATTTTTGAATATATATATGAGTTAATAAATATTATGTATATTCATATAAAACTATGAAGTGAAATATCTGTATTGTACCCACGTATCTGCAGCACCAGAATCGTTTACTCGGTACATTTACATTTGGTGCAATATATTTTCTGAATACATTTTCTCCAAACTATAAAGTAAAAACATTTGTTTAAATTACAATGCAATTGCGTCATACAATATCGTCACGTCCATCCTCAAACGGCTAGGCAGAGGTACTTATGCACCAACAATCGTTGACGATATTAGGTCCCATGATGTGACCGATGGTAAATCGGTCGCCATATCAAGCACAAATCTAATATACGACAACGTAAAGTTTTTCGGGCTGAAAAAATCCCTACCCGGGAATTGAACCTGGGACCTTCCTGCGTCAAAGTCAACTTTTGGAATGGGATGTTCTGATGTTTAAAATATATGCCTATTTCACCATTATTCATACAAATGTTGAACTTATATAATAGTTTATTCATATAGAATATTTATTATAAAACACATTCGCAAACTTTTATAGCAGTACATAAAACTACTAAATCAATTGTAATCGAGTTTCGCTGATTGAAAAATGGGTAATCCCCTTCAAATCTAGACCACGTTCCATCAAATCGGTAAAAGCCGAGATGTTGACGAGTTGCCCGCGTTTTAAATCTTTTCTCCCCCAAAACCATTTAGGCTATCTTGTATATGTTTGTTACTCTTTCATGAATAAACTGCTGGACGGAATTGAATAAAACTTTACAGTAAGATTACGTGATAATAACACATAGGCTAGTTTTACTAAGAAGAGGGTGTATTTTTAAGAAATAAGTATATAATAATTCAAAGTGCGGAAAACTTGTTTAACCATATGTAAAAAAGGTATTTGTTTAGTTATTTATACTTTACTTAGTGTTATATATTTAGCAGCTAAGCAACTCAAACTTATTCTCGACTCTATTAAAATATTTCTATGTATTAGTATCGTTGACCAACACCCATAACTCGAGCATATAATTTGCTTACTTTGGGGTTAGATCAAATTGTGTGGTCTGTGGTCAAGTGCAGTCAGCGTCCGACTTTGACGCGGTCCCGAGTTCGATTCCTGAATAGTCTTAAATAAAATTGTATGCATTTGCGCTGAAGGCAATGGACTTGCCCCCTGTCAACTAATAACGTTGCCTATAATACGTGGGTGCATATAAACCTCTGCCTCGCCTTTCGGGGACATAGGCGTGATAATATATATTTATTTATACAAAGGTAGATGTAACAGCCATTCCGTATGTCAGATCACATTTCACTGGTATCGTATCATCAATATCGGACAATATTTATTGAAGCAATCTTGACACAGACGGGAGTGTAAACACTTCGACGTGTGTCCCAATTTCGTTTCGTTTTTAAATATTTCGGTTTTAATTCGTATGCTTCAATAGGGTTGCCTCTAATGTTAGTAACTGTTTACAAAATATATTTATATTCCTCCGTGAAGGTCCGGATTCCCTATGTAGAATTTACCTTTTGCCTCCCTACCAGGCAGCTCGTAAGGGGTGAGGATAGGTTAACTTGGCCACTACCAACATGACCACTGGTGGTAGTATGCTGCGCAACAACTCGCCAGGGTAGGTATCCACCGCCTTACTTATTCCTGCCGCCATAAGGACATTGTCGTGTTCAAGTCCGGAGGGTAAGGTAGCCGGTAGACTTGTACATACGGTCTAACAGCCCGACCACAGACAGTGACGCACCTATAACAGCTATGGTGTCTATAGGCTACAGTTGTCTCTTACCATCAAGAGTCGTGTGCTCCACTCAATAGAATTTTTTCCTGGTAAGTAGGTACACATCACATACATACGTAAGTATAGTCGTAGCCATTGCTAACATTGCTGATATGTTTTACTATGGTATAACACAACGAAGAAGAGGAACCGAGCCAACACGGCAGAAGATAAGTTAAATTTTCTTCAAACTGGAACACGACTGCGATACTGGATAGCTAAAACAGTTGGAGATAATAATCCAGGGGAGTTTTCGCAAAGTAATATCAATTTAGTGGCAATAGGCTTGCCACTAAATTGTTATTACTTTATCACATCATGGACCATGGACCCTAGTACCTTGGCTAATCGTGGGTGTTCTAGTATATCTACGGGACTTACTAGTTGTTTATATACTAGCATACCTCTGCCTACCCCTTCGGGGGTAATAGACGTGAAGGTACTTTTATAATATCAACTTTATTTGATCTAAACCAATGGAAAAAATCACATTTTTGTGACCGATCGTCTGAAAAACACTTATGGCACCAGTTAGTTACGTTGTAATGTCAGTCCATAGTTCTTCTCTGCATTCCGTTTAGATATTGAGATAAAAAAATAGCCCATTTAACTTTTTACCTTCTAAGTCATTTTGCACAAAAAATAATACCATGACACCACTCAGTTGCGATATATAAGGACGAACAACATGCATTTAGGAATGAATTTGACAACCCTAGCAGGTAAATGTCATCGATGAAGCCTGTCAGTTGAGAAAATTAAATCAACATTTGATAATATCACGAGCTTACAATGGAGGCGAGAGTTTTGCCTCGTATCAATTGAAAAATAAATACGTTATTTACGGTATCTTCACTCCATCTTTATAAAAATGAAATGAAATAAAGCACAATCAACCAAGAACATAAATAAAAATGGTTAAGAGCGAGTCGGGCTAGCCTAGATAGGTTCCGTAGTAGCAAGCATAGATAAGAGATATGTTAAGAGTAGTGAGTATTCCAACTATCTTTTTCGCTAGCAAAATATTGAAGTTAGTATACAACTAAGAAAAAATGTAAGGAATTTTGAAAATAAAAAAAAGTTTTTTGAGATTTTTACAATTTTAATTTTTTTTTATTTTAGAAATATCTAAAGTCCTATTTACGACACTTTACACGTAGAGGTTAAGTAAACTGAAATTGTTTAAATTTGTAAATAATAATCATAATATGCATTCTCATATATACAGAAATGAAGACTATACAAGCATTTATTTTTTGACAGTCGGTTACAGAACCCTAAATATGAATTCAAGTACGAACAACGAAGAACGTAATATATAACTTTACACGCTTCTCAATCATATAAAAAACCTCAAAGTAATTCCTTACATTTTTTTTTCAATTCAAAAATAAATATTTTTTAGATGAAGTTACATACAAAGTACTTATTATATAATATGATGTAATTGAATTAATCCCTACATATTACAACTTTGTCTGTTTGTCTGTTACGTCTAAAACACTGAACCTATTTTAATGAAGTTTGGTAACGAGATAGAGCCTAGATAGACCTTGAGGAAGAACGTAATTTTATTTTTAACCGATTACATTAAAAAGTGAAACCTGGTACTACATTAAAGCACCGTCTCTCTCGGATCCTTGTACTAGACTGTATCTCATGAATCGTGACAGTTGAAATTTTCACAGATGATGTATTTCTGTTACCGCTATAACAACAAATACTAAAGCCATACATAAAACGTATTTTTTGTCTTTTTTATGGATGGAAACCTTTTTATGGATGTAAACACTTAGCGTGTTTTTTAATTATAATAAGGCAAATGCAATTTTATTACAGTGGTTCTATAAAAAGTATAGCTTGTATAAGTGCTTTACCGACTTTAAAGTAAATGATGTTTACGTTTAAAAACATTTAAATTGCGAAAGTCGACAAACAACTCGCGGTACTGGTTTAGCGCATCTGCAGTATTATAACGGTACGTCAGGTCCGCGGTACACAAAACTTTTATTGTTGATTCTTGAAGTTAATTATATCATACATACATATCTTCATACCAGGTCCCTTGCAGGTTAGGCAGAGAGTATCGAGTGCCAAGTGTCACGAACCCTACACACTTGCATAAATTCCTCCACATTCATCACTTTGTTCATACAAACACGCCGGTTTATGAGACTCTTGACACTACCCTCGGATAATTTACCAGCAATTTGGTCGTGGAATGTCAAACTAGATATCTCCGGGTTGTCGTGTATGTTACTAGCGATATTGTTGGTTCGGGTTCCGTTGTAGAATAGGCCAACTGACCTCCACCCAGGCAGCTCGTAAGAGCCCAAAGCTATCAACCAACCGCGAGACTCAGGTTCGATTCCCGCCGAGGACATTTCTGTAATGAATTGTATTTTGTATTTCCGGGTCTGGGTGCTTTTTAAAATAATTCTGGTATCTATACATATGAGTATTTCTATGTATTATTATCACTGTCTAACACCCACAAACATATAATTTGCTTTCTTTAGGGTTAGATCAATATGTGTACATTGTCAAAGGATATTTATTATTAAAAAATTGACATGACTAAAATGTTCTATTTATTTCGTTTTTTATTTCACTGAAAAAAATATAGCATGTATCTAAAATAAGTTTAGTTAGCGTGCAAAGAAAGTACCACAATTATATAAGCATTTTTTAAAAAACGCTTCTTAAGTCTATTACTTAAATTAATATCGTATTTATGTGTAACTCTATTCGTTATTTTAATCCTGAGTCTTGCTAAACGATTACGCCAACTTTAAAAGGCTCTATTAAAATTCTCCAGGAATTTCCATCGCTAAAGCCGTCTCTACCAAAAATATGAAGCGGTGGTTGAGAGCGCTAAGATCCCAGCGGATTTCCTTAATAACAAAATTTCTTTTCTCCCTGTTTACCTTCAATTTATTGAGGTAAAATACGATATAACACATTAAACAGAAAAAATCTAGCCAAGTGCGAGTCGGATTCGCGCAAGAAACTCGTACTATAAAAAACTTTTTGAGTTGTTCTCAACGAGCCCTTTCATTCGATTCCCATATTGTAGAAGTACTTTTAGAATAACTATTCCGCTATCTTGGTTCGTTCGCTTCGTTGGTTGCTTGGTTACCAATTGGTTGGCAATTCGCTTGGTTGGCCATATTACATTTAGTATGACGTCATGTAAGGTACATCGTGCATTGTCACCACAACTAAACGTGTATACAAAATTTCAGTTCAATCGGATGAAGATATCTACTTCAAAA
>DVZL01007932.1:0-10498 GCA_018236625.1 Lasaia peninsularis
TTGTATTTCCGGGTCTGGGTGTTTATTAAATTTATTCTTGTATCTATTTAAGTATTTCTATGTATTAGTATCGTTGTTTGACACCCATAACACAAGCATATAGTTTGCTTACTTTGGGGTTGGATCAATTTGTGTAATTTGTCCAGTTATATTTATTTATTTATTTAATTTCGAATTCAGAACTCACTCCAGAAGATTTAAAGTACTCGCCTTGGTAACATTGAAAAATTGGTACATGTAATTTGTTTAAATACTTGCATACCACGACGTGTTAGAATATGTTAGTATTAATAAATATTTTTTGTAATATATTATGTTGCTAAATTTTAGATTGATATAGACGTGTCACAAGAACTGATTGTAAGGTTTTGTGAAGTAAAAGGTATCTTGTATTATCTTTTTAACACACATAATCCACAAAAAAAATCGTTTAATTTTTTTTGTTTTTTTTTTTTAATTTTCATTTACAATAACTGTAACTGGGCAAAACCAACAGTCCCATATGTAAATAATATTTATATGCTCGTATATTTGCATTTTACTTTTTTATTTTTTATAAAATACTGAGAATCGCCTGAACTTTTATGAGCGGTGAAACATTAATCGTCACACAACTGTAGAATTACTGTTTTCACCGTTGTCAGAACTGTATTTTTACAGTTGTATTATTCAATTTCGTTTTTTCAATAATATACAAAAAATATTATCAAAACAGAAGCGAGAATAAAAATCTTGTATTACGATTTTAAATTTTTTTTATAACTAATCAATTGTTTTTTTTTAATGAATTAAAATGAAAGGAGGTACCTAGGTTGACATACCTCAACCAAATTGCTTGTGTATATTCGTGCTCATGTATTTGGTTTTAAGAGTCTCTGAAACTCTGGATGTGGAGGAAATAGGCAAGTAGATATGTAGCAATCGTGACACACGGCATTCAATACTCTCTGCCTATCTCGCAACGGACTTGGCGTGAAGATATGTTAGTAATACATTTATATATTCCAATAAGAAAGCTAAATAAACGGCGGAGAAACTGAAGGCTTTAAACAGCGGCCTTATTTTCAAGACAATGACTTAGAGCCAACCGCAGCGTCAGTTCAAGATGAAGGTCACGGGTTCAACTCCTGTATGTAATGAAATCTTAAAAAAAGAGATAAAAAGTACCTCCACGCCTATTAGCCCCAAAGGGGTAGTTAGAGGTGTGCTAATATATCCACTCTTAAATCCGGTAGATATACTAGATTACCCACTATTAGTCAAGGTACAGCTAGGCCCTGATGTGATAGGTAGCAAGCCTATCGCCACTTCGGGCACATTCCAACCCCGGGCAATGTAAAGTTTACTCGGAATAATCTGAAGATAATTTAACATAAGTCGGGCAACTTTTAAGAAAAACCTGGGAATTGAACCCGGGACCCTACGCAGCTAACGGTATTAACGGGCGACAGCAGTACCGTTACACCATTGAGGTGATTAAAAAATACTCATTAAATAAGAAAACTTGCTTATAATAAAGGTTCAACATAATAATATATTAACCATTAGAATTTTTGATTAGTAAATTTTCGTATATTGTACATTTCATAAAATGTAATTTTTTTTTTATGATATTGGAGGCAAACAAGCAGACGGATTTCCTGATGGTAAGAAATACACGTCGCCTATAAACACCACAGATGGAAATGGTTCGTTGCCAACCTGAGGCTGGGATGGGAAGCCTCTTGCGTGAATAAGTTCACCGGCTACCCTACCCTCCAGACCAGAATACGACAATGGTGAGCACTGACGCTATTGTGGCAGGAATAGGTAAGGCGGTAGTACCAATCCGGGCGAGTCGTTGCAAGACTCGACCACCAAGTCAATGTCACGGTGTTGGTGACAATAGACCCTCTCCTCTTACGAGCTGCATGGGTGGAAGGCAGTTAGCCTATTCTACAATGGGACCCGGACCACACTGAATACGAGCACGTGTTTTTGAAACTCACTCTATCTCAAACTTTAACTTAAACATGAATCTAAATGAACTTTTGGAGTGAATTTGGAGATTATACTTCTAACAAAGACCTATCCCGAATGCATAGTATTGCTAACTTACTCTGAATTGACTAACCTCTCTTTCTGTCAATTGACAAAGTTTTATGAGAATGGAATAAGCTTCATGGTTTCAACTCAGTCTCGAGTATCATTTGTTTTGATTCTGTTTTTTTCTCAAATCACACACAATACAAAAACAATAGAACTTAGATTTATTCCAAGCAATCTATACATCGCTTGAAAACTTAAAAAGCGATTACATTTTTGTTCATTAGTTTCTTTTTGGTTCATTCAAGGTGTACCTAATCGATTTTCTACCTAATTAAAAAGGTAGAACATTCTTTTAGTCTAATGTGGTCGAAGTCGCGGGTACAACTAGGTTTTTGGGGTTACGTACCCAAAGGGTAAAAACGGAATCTTTTTACTAAGACTCCGCTGTCCGTCTGTCTGTCTGTCATCAGGCTGTAACTCAAACCGCAATAGCTAGACAGTAGATGATGTATTTCTGTTGCCGTTATAACAACACAATTTATATTAAGCAAAGAATAAAATAAATATATAGAGGGTATATCAAAAAAGTTCAATATAAAGTTTAATTTTAATTTTAAATTTAACTGGGTGGCTGGGTGGGTGCTCCTATACAACAAACGTGATTATTTGCCGTTTTTTAGATAATGATACGGAACCCTTCGTGCGCGAGTCTTATTCGTACTTGACGGATTTTTAATATACTTACAACAGTGTACAGTTGTATTGCGTATAATTTACTTTTTTGTGAATTTTCCGCCCAATCATTTGAGAGTGTAGAACACCCTCCACACGCGCGCACTCGCACACACACTCACGCACACACAAATCAATCACGCGAAACGACGCGATCGCGTCGAGACGATAGTGTACGTTCTAAGGGGGCAGGTATGCACGGCGGTACGGAGGCGGTATATGCGTTGTGTGTGTGCCAATGTTGCCATTTATTTACGAAACTACTAATCCGATTTTGATGTCGTTTTCAGTAATAGGTGTGGTTTTTTGTTGGTGCATGTTTTTAGGTAGAGGGCGCTGCAGTAAGCGTTTCGTTTTGAATCCAATGTCGCGATCCATCTTCAAAACCAATAATCTAAATTTGATCCTGTTGTCAGTTATGGGTTTAGAATTGATCGGTGAAAACCCTCACGGTTTTACAGTTACTTACCAAGGGGCGCTGCAATAACGTTTTTTTGTGAAACCTACGTGGCTTTTTTGGCAAAACTTGGAATCCGCTGTGGATGCGGTTTTCAGTTATGGTTTTGGTTTAATCCATGCATTAGGTCGATTTTTAGGTAGGTATTACGGTGACAACTCGCAAGGGGGCGCTGCAGTGATATTTTTTTGTACAAAACAATGATGTCGTTTAGCTTCAAAACTTCAAATCAAGGTTTTTTATTTAACTGGTGCATGTTTTTAGGGGTGTTACGATGACAACTCACCAGGGGGTGCTGCAGTGAACGTTTTTTTATTAAACCAATATTGACACCAATCTCAAAAACAATGTCTTCAATCTTTTATCCGGTTTTCAGTAATGGGTTAGAAGTTTATTGGTGAATGTTTTTAGATAGATGTTACGGTGATAACTCACCAGGGACGCTGCAGGAATGTTTTTTTTTGTTAAAAAAATTTTCGCCGTTCAACCTTAAAATTACTGATTCGTTTTGGATGCGGTTTTCAGTTATGAGTTGTGATTTGAATGGTGGATGTTCTTAGATAAGTGTTATGATACTACTCACCAGGGGGCGCTGCAGTAAATATTTAATTGAGCCAAATTTTAATATTTATTCGTTTTACATATAGTTTTGTGGTTGATTAGTAAAGATTTCCAAATAAGTGTTGCGACAATGACTCACTAGGTGGCGTTGCAGTAACATCAAGTCCGATTCAGTGATTGATTTGCGAAATATCTCAAACATTGTTTTACGGCGGCAAATCGCCGGGAGGCACTACAGTGTTATGCGGATTATGTATGTACATTTTATGTGCTGTGCTCTATAAAAAGTATAAAATAAAAGCAAAATTGAAAAATTTTTTCTAGTTTTTTATTAAGTTCATGGTGTCAAACAAAAAGAGTCGGGGATTTTTTAATTAAGTAGGTATGTTGCGTTTTTTTAACGACATTTTAACCGTCGTGGGTTTTTTCGTAATTTTTATTTTGTTTTTTGTATCATTGAATTACGTTCATCAAAGCCTAAATTAGTTTAGCTAAAAGGTAAAACGACATTACATTGACTGTTAGGCGGTACGAAGTTCGCCGGGTCAGCTAGTTATATTATAAACGCTTTCAGTTATATGTATGTTTGTTACTATTTCACGAAGAAACTATAGGACGGATTTAGATAAAACTTTACTTTAATATAAGTTAAATATGAGAATAACACAAAGCTAACGCTAACTAGCGCTACCTTTTAACCGACTATATTAAAAGAGGGAATATTTTTACGCAATAAGTATTACAAGACGGAAAAAGTTGTAGTTTGGTTGGTCAACCTTGTTACAAATAAATAAAATTGGTGTGTCTGTATGTAATATAAATAACCACTATTTACTAAACGCATACCTATGTATTTTTACAAGATGCAATGCAAATATTAAAAAAAATGTGCAAGCAAAGCGCAGTTTTTTTTTGAAATCGGAAGGCAAACAAGCAGACAGATTTCCTTATGGTAAGAAATACACGTTGCCTATAGACACCAAAGATGAAAGATGAAAAAAGATGCCAACCTGAGGCTGGGATAGTAAGCCTCTAGCGTGAGTAAAAAATAAATTAGTTAGAAATCCTTTTGATAACATAAATACGAAAGTTTGTGAGTATGAATGGATGTTTGTTACACTTTCACGGAAAAACTGCTGGACGGATATGGATGAAACTTTTCATTATATATGTCGGAAAAATTCACGCGGGCGAAGTCACGGGCCGAAAACGAGTATTTCATTAAAGCTAATATTAACCATGTTACGCAGTTTATTCATTTTGGACTTTTGTACCGTACACAATTTAATAGTATAATTATGTATCTACGGTACGAAAGTGTGTGTAATAATAAATAAATTTTATCTATAAAAGTGCGTACAATGTTTAACCTATAAAAGTGTGTACAATATTATACCCCTAAATGTGCGTACCTATAAAATGCGTACAATATTTTACCTATGTATACAATGGAGAAATAAATAAGAAATCATTTAATAATCATCATAGTGTTTTTTCACTTGCAAACTCACTCTATCAAGAAAAAAAAATAGGCATAAGTTAAACAAAATAAAATCATCTCTGTGCTCAATCGTCCGTGTCCGACTTTGACGCATGAGGTCTTGGGTTTAACGTTTCAAGGAATATGATATTGAGAGAAAAAAGGCTAGAAAGTTCTTTAAAATTTTTTCATGTTTTTGAATTTTCATATTTTGACTTGGAATTGCATTGTGGTCCGTTTTGTAGGACATTAGGCCTAACACTTCGCCGCCTGAATAGCGAAGCGCTCGTTACGTCTATGATGTTTAAAGGCCACAATTGTCTCTCACTATAAGGAGAACTGTGTGCTTGTGAACTCTTATCTTCTTTGTTTTAGCCTTATCTCGTATTATACATATCAGAAGATATCAGGGTCAGCTACCTGATCTAGGTGTTTGACTAGGACACCAGTTTTTATGCATCATGCATTTTATGATTGTCACCTGATCTCTGCAACCCAGAAAGTAGGCTCAAACCTAGATTACGAATAGGTCGAATTCAGTGAATTCGGGTTTCCTAACTGTTTTTTTTCACCGTAAGAGCATTCAGAAAATGTGCTTAAGTTATAAAAACTCATTGGTACATGGCAGGGTTTGAACTTGGATTATTTGTATGGAAATCCGAAGCGCGTACCACTAGGCCACCGAGGCTTTGTGTGTTATGTACTATCTATAATATATGTATAAGTTGCTGTTTGTTTGTCTCTCTAAAACTCGAGATCGGCTAGGCAAAATTAGCTAATTTTGATTTTCAATTATTTGTCCAGGGAAAGATATGAAAAGTAAATATAAAAAAATGACCGAATATAGTTAAAACTGTCAAATAATCCAATCTCATCGCCGTTGTTCAGAAACCAATTTAAAAAATAATTTCTTAAAGAAATTCAATTAAATTAAATAGAATACTTTTTTCATTATAAGTGCCGACGATACGAAGTTCGTCGGGACAGCTTGTCATAAATAAATTGAATCTATATAATCTTAAGGTTTACAAGCCGACTTAATAAGGATGTGGAAGTGATTTTAATGTCAAGATTATTATCATAATATCAGGCAATTATATAACTCCGTTTCCCCTCTAGTCATTGTTAGATCTGTAATTACAATGATCATTAATATGAATACATTTAGGATTATGGGCTTGTGGTGGATTTGCAGCCTGAGAGCCTAGACTTAGTGGTTCGCGCTTTGATTTTCATTCTGATAGTCCAGGACCAAGGAGTTTTTCTAACTTGGGTACCTACATTTTCTGAGTATTTTTAGAAAACTTCCTGAGAAATCCGTTTTTGTGTGATCGTATTCAAAATCGTCGAGATTAGGTCTTGTTTCTGTTCTAGGTTGCAGAGGATAAATAGCAGTAGCACTGCGTGAAAACTGGCGCCCTCGTCAAAACCCCTAGATTAGACAGGCAACCCCCATGTCATCTAATATCTAAACCAGATAAGGCTAGTAAGAAAAGAGGTTGATTTGCAGCCTTAGCTTGGGTAGAAAATTAAAACTGCATTAGAAAAGTGTAAAAACTAAGAAATGTACTGTTATCGTACGTAACAAAGCATATAATTTTGAAAAATGATTAGTTCCCACGACTGTAGATGTCATGCTGCAGAGTAACATCGCCGTGTGTTCCCACACTCTGCATATCGTGCCTCCATATATCAAGACCGAATGTAAAAAACCATAGACAATGATTCAATTGTGCACTCTACTTTCTCACAGCTCTACTCAGATTTAATCGTTACATTTAATTAGTGTAGGTAAATGACCAGTTACTTTTC
Organism: Lasaia peninsularis; assembly: GCA_018236625.1. Taxonomy (NCBI): domain Eukaryota; kingdom Metazoa; phylum Arthropoda; class Insecta; order Lepidoptera; family Riodinidae; genus Lasaia; species Lasaia peninsularis. Next base: position 7,071 of record DVZL01007932.1, read on the forward strand.
CGGTCTTCTAACAGAAAATGTTCTTTTTTCTTCTTAACGAAGTCTGAATATGAAGCACTAACACATTATCTTTCTTATCCTCTAAAACCGGATATACCGGATATAGTCTATACTCCGAAGGGAGTGAATGCTTTTGTTTCTTTTCAATTTAGCTGAAAGCTTGTAGAAGTATAGTTCAAATGACTATGGGCAATGGACGTTGAAAAAAACTCAATGAGTGTCATTTGCAAGCGAGATACTTTTTTCGATATCGTCAAACCTCACTCAATAAAGATGTCACAACTTAACCTAAGAACGAAGTTTTTCTTCTTAACTTTAACCTACACTACGACAGAAGAGGCAGCGTGGTCAATGGTCTTAGCCTATACGATATAGATGAAAGGAAGGAAAAAAAGCAAGCAAGATACGAAATTCCCGCCAAGTTTAAAAGACAAGCTCAGGCGTTAAAGTACTTGTCACCTGAAATGACTATGATTGTTCGATATGACTTCTGGAAACTCGAAGTTGAGAGCAACAATGAGTATGAAAATAAGGAATTGTCGCATCTTCATACAAAGTTATATATTTTCTTTAGATGTCACGCAGAATGTACGTAAAGAAAAACAATAACTCCGTAGCAACGTAGAAGGCTGCCACTATATCCGACATCCGTTTCATAATTACAGCCTTAGCATATAATCGATGACGTTCGAAGAAACGATGACGACATGCTGCAGGCTATCATTACTTCATAAAATAAAAAATTCTCTTTATATTACTTTTTTATTTATACTGAATCCTGGTGTAGGGGATTTCCAGGTGGATTTCAGTCGAAGATATGCTTATCCTACATCGATTTAGCGCAAGGACAATCTTATGTTGATAAGCCTTGGTGGCCTGGCGGTACGCGCTTTGGACTTCCATTCGGATAGTCCAAGTTCGAACCTCGCCATGTATCAATGAGTTTTTCTATGATTATGTATATTTTCTGAGGAACATCGTGAGGAAGCCCGGATACATTAAATTCGACGTAATCTAGGTTTGGGCTTAGTTTCCCTTCTGGGTTGCAAAGATTTGATGGCAGTAGCTTTGTAATATAATAAGGTTAAGACGAAGAAAGAAGAAGACAATCGTATGCTGATAATGTGTCACATTGTATTTTTGTTAAAGTATTATAAACTCCTTAATTATAATAATTTATTTTTAATAACTATTTGAAGTTGTATATATCGTTAGAATAAAGCTACTGTCTTGTCTCGGGTGTATGCCTTTTGGGTCGTTACACAAGTGTCATTATGGCGACAGGAAAAGTTAAGACGATCGATTTCTCCCCGGCGAGTTGCTGCAAAGCACTCTACCACCAGAGGTTATACGCTCTTTACAATGAAATATCGTCAATATTTAACATATATCTATCTCTTTCTTATAACGCCGGGTATCTCATTCTGATAAAGCCGATTTATTTTGTCTTTGTAAACTCCACAAAACTAGCAGAAAGACTGGTTGGTCATTATAGAACGATTTAGCAATACTTCATATTCGAAATAGTTCACTGTTATAAGTGCAATCTTTATTTTCTTTTTTGGAAATAGAAAGCAAACAAGCACACGGCTCTCTTGATGGTAAGAGACAACTATAGCATAGACACCATGGATGTTGTAGGAGCGTCGCTGTCCTGTGGCCAAGGTGTTAGGCCTGGTGTGCAAGTTCACCGGCTACCCTAACCTGTTAACCGGAACACTGCCCTGGCGAGTAGCGGCACAGCACTCTACCACCAGTGGTCTTGTTGGCAGAACACGCGAGTTGTCATTAATAAATGTAATAATCTCCAGATAGTTCCTTTAGCTTCATTTATATATGTATATGAAAATTAAAATATTATACAAATGGGAGTTTTTTTTATTTATTTGGGACAACAAACAATTACATTGTCGCATTATTAATAATAATTACACACAGGCATGTTACTTACAGTACCTATAACCTACCCCGTTGTCGACAACCTACTAATTCCGACAAAATATAATTAGGTATGTTTAAATTAAACTCATTAAATGTGTTTTAAATTACTATTTACATAGCGCTTTTATCAATCCAGAAGGTGAAAATCAAATATTCCTGTCTTAAATCTAAAATCTCACTAGCGAAATTTTGAGTAACAAGTATAACGCAGTAAAACTGCAAAAAAACTGACTTCAACTTTTTTTACATTTTTTTTTATTTTAATTCATATCCCAAAGAATTAATAAGCGCACTAGTCGCCCCTACAATTATTTAAAAATTCCCTTCAATTTCTCTAGGATGCTATCATCAGATCCCGGTCCCCTAAACGGAACCACCTTTCTACAAAAAAAAAATCAAAACCGGTTCTTAAACAACGAATTTATCAGCGAACACACATAAAACAAGAAATAAAAATATGTACGGTAGAAGTGAGAAACCTCATTTTTTGAAGTCTGTCAAAAACAGTGCTTTATTGCCGCGAACGAAGCCATAGATTTTGTTTCATTTTATTTTTTTATTTCACATTAGGCAAGCATTTGACCGCCATCTCACCTGATGCGGCCGAAGATGGAACATGCCTCCCTTGAAACTAAGTAACTATAGTAACTAATTGTGATGCAATAATGTTGTCGTGCTGCTAGTCCACTATCATGCAATGCGTGACGTGTTCCTAATGACGTATGAAGTTATTGTCAAGAGGACACACGGAACCTTCAGTAGTGCAAAAAATAATGGATTTCCACATCCTGTTTTAGTTTTTCTAATTGTTTTTAATAAAATATGGGTCAATTATAAAACGTATTGTAATGGTAATACGGTTATTAATAAATGTAATAAACTTATTACGTTTTAATTGGGGTCCCAATTACGTTGGTTCTCTGCACGGGCTATGTAGAAAATAGATACTATTATTGTACACAATGTTTGTGCAGTAACGCTCGCAGACCGCATTCGTAATAGTGAGATCAGAGAAAGAGTAGGATTATAACGAAGTGTCGATGTAAATATGAGAAAGGACACGCTTCGACAGTTCGGTCATGTGAAAAGAATGAAAGATCGACAAAACAGATATACAACGCGAATGTGGATGGCTGTAGGTAACCTAGGTTGACATTCCACACATATTCGCTATAACAACGAATACTTAAAAAATATTAAAAAAACAATAACTAAACAGAATAAATTAAATGTTTAAAGGGAGTTCCCATACAACAAACGTGATTATTTTGTTGTTTCTACACAGAATGGTATGGAAAACCCTTTAATTTTTTTTATCCCACCAAAACTTGAATTATAATAAATAATAATAAATAAATATTACTGGAAAAATTATACTAATTGACCTAACCCCAAAGTAAGCTAATTATATGCTTGTGTTATGGGTGTTAGACAACGATACTAATACATACAAATACAGAATAGATACAACAATAAATTTAATAAAC
>DVZL01007933.1:0-10497 GCA_018236625.1 Lasaia peninsularis
TTCCGTTTTCGAAATTTGCGAGGGAATTTCAAAAATACTACTTTTAAAGAATTAATTTTATTAATAAAAACTTGAATGTTGGCAAAAATATTTATGTGGGTATATTTCTTCAGCATTAAAGAGTACACTTTATTTTTTTCGGCCATATCTAAATCACATGCATATTCCCTATTGAACATTTTGCTAAATGGAACACCGTAGCTGAATCTCATAGTAAACATACATGTAAATTTAGTAAAATGCGGTTATTTTAATATTACATACAGACACTCCAACTGTGTTTGTTTGTGTTGATTTATTCATGGCTGTATTTGTAACGATCCAGACGTCCGGCGCGGTACATAGACCCGATAACGAAGCTGCCGTACCGCAGCGTGGACGCGTTCCGTATAATCCGCGAGGCGTACTACCAGCAGCTGGAGGCGCGGCCCGCCTCCCCGCGCCTCCAGCGCTGGCTGCACTGGCGCCGCGCCGACGCCGCCTCCACCTACGTGCAGATACACATCAAGTAGTCGCGCCCGCTACTGCCACACGCTACATACACTGTCTCATATGGACACACGCGGCTTATGTGGACTACTGGACTATATGTATCAAGTGGACGTACTTAAGCAGAAAGGATCCAATCCACATCAAACTGATTTTGAGATAATCGACTTTGAAGTTTAATATCGTATTATGTCATAATTGATTTACGTGTCAAATAAATTATCAGAAACGAGAACGAGAGTCTTTTGTGATACGTCACATATTAGTTTGGGTTTAAAATTTGTATATCACAAAACAGTTCCAAGCGTGTTTAATTGTTTCTGATTAATAATAGATATCGACCATACGTGTGGGTTGGTATCTAATGATTGTATAAATGTCAAAGTTTTGTTTATCGGTAGGATATTTTACTGGACGAAAGTATAGATCTTTACGACCTCTTTAGTATGTTTAATTCGATTTTAGTGTTTGTGTGGGTTGGATCCTTTCTGCTTAATTACGTCCATGTGTAAGTGGCATTTTTATCATTATTTTTCCAGTTCCGAGAGTTTCTCATTTCGCGCTCATCTCTGTATATATTATATGTTCTGATTAAGCATGTGGCATTTTTTATTATTATTTTCACCCCTATGCAGAAGTTTCAACGCGCATCTTTGTATGTATCTGTTAATAAAGGCTGACGCGAATTTTCACGATTTCTACATATCTGCCTAGCTTCCTCCACATTCATCAGTATCTACATGAATACATGTCGGTTTCGAAGACGAAAAGTAAAATAGCCGCCAATTGCGAGTCGGACTCGCGCTTGACGGGTTCCATACCATTATCTATAAAAATCGCAAAAATGTTACGTTTATTGAATGGGCTTTATGTATTTATTTTATTTTAGTATTTGTTGTTATAGCGTCAGCAGATATACATCATCTGTGTAAATTTCAACTATCTAGACTATATCAACTGAAAGTCTTATCACTTGTCACATTGTGACACCTAATATCGTCGGCTACTCTATGGTATTTTCCGACATTTACTTCTCCACTTCGCTCAGTCTTCTGTAGGGTAGGGATTCACTGCCTTACCTATTCCTGTCCCCATAATGACATTGTCGTGTTCTGGTCCGGAGGGTAGGGTAGCCGGTAGACTTGCACATAAGGTCTAACAGCTCGACCATAGGACAGCGGCGCACCTACAACACCTTTGGTGTCTATAGGCCACGGTTGTCTCTTACCATCAGGAGATCCATGTGCCTGTTAGCTGTCTTATATCACAAAAAATACATACCTTTTTCACGACAGCCAGACTAGCCAGTATTTTTTGAGTCGGCCTCATCAACCAGACTCTAATGCTCTGTCCTAAACTGACCTATCGTTCTCCATACATTAAAAATATTGTTGCTAGGAGTAACGCAACCTCTTTCGCATTTTTGAACAGTTAAGTAGAGACTAACTTTCAACAAGAAATGTTTCAAACTCCTTAGCAAGCATGGGTATATTAAACAATTATCTCATTCTTATAGGGCTGGCTATCTCGCTCTCACAAGACAAGCTTGTTTTGACTGTGTCAACTTCACAAAAGTCATATAGGGAGAACTTGATCGGTCCAGAAAGAATTAGCAATTCTATGTATTCGGGACAGATCTTTGTTAGATCAATAGACTATATCTTTAACTTCATGGCATACATAATAATTGTTCATTTTACAAATACTCATGTTTGCAATCAAATAAAGTATTGTTGTTATTATATTAGGATTATTAAATAATTGACCAATTATCATAATATTATTTATATTAAATAACAAAAAAGAATTTTACAAATAAAATAATAGATTCATTTATCGATTTGTACAAATTGTACAAAAGTACTTAAAGTTATTGAAACATCAATTCTACAGTAAAAAACAATTACAGTTAATAATTAACACTTAAGCTTATTTAAAATTTGTTAAATTTAATTGGCAATTTATTTTATTTTTAATATCAGACTTAGAAACAAGAATTAGAATCAGAAACCTTTCACAACATGAGAAAGGCTCGGCTTGAATTTTATTGAATTAAGCAACTACAATTAGTTATCATATTTATAAAATATACCTTTTCATTACAAATGTTTAGCACATCTCAAAGCAATTCAAGCACTCATAAATAAAATAAATAATTCTTAATTAGTACTATCAATTTTTCAAATTCCAATCATTTTCAGGGGCCAAAATTTAATGTTCATTTGGATGTGGGTAAGCAGGATGGACTCAACCCAGACAATTATTTTATAGTTATCAACGTTTGAAGTTTCATCTTTATTTGTTTTAAAATTAGTAGGTACCATGTTTTTTTTGTTGCAGTTTAATTAAAAGGAAATAATATTATATTTTATTTATCAAATGGACTGATGTATTTTGAAATAGAAATAAAAAAAATCATTGATATACTGGACTGTGGGTTGGGTCGAAGTAGCAAGAAAAAATAATTTACGGGAGCATTTTGAAAATACGATTTTCACTAGGTATGTGATAATATATTCGACTCAGGATTATATATATGACATACAAAACTGAATCTTTACAATTTTGTGGATTGAGTTCATTCCGCATAACTATGTCCATTTATTTTTTAAGTACCTAGGTAGGTATATCTTATAAACATGATCTTACTGTTACTTTACTAAATGTCATTTTGGCGTTCCACTGTTGACGTACAGCAGAATTGTAATTAATACCACGACAGCAGTCCTAATCATTGCGCTTATCGGCGTAGAGTTCAATTTTGCTCGATCGCGACGACGGCGAGTCAACCAATCACAGGAAAGCAGCAATTGAAACGCGTCAAGACTTGTTCGCAAACGTACGATTACTGCAAAGAACTTTCCAGAATTAGTTTTTTAGCAATAAGAAGAAGCAAGCATTTGAATTTGTTCGCAATGTACAGCATATTTTACAAATTTTGTTTCTATATTACATCAAATAAATGTGATTAAGCCAGAGCCAAAATATGCATTTAGTAATGTGTCCTACTAGACATTAAATATTAATATTGCACAAAAACCTATCTTAATAAAATAACGTGCTTTTTTTCCTACAGTGTTTCGTCTGTATACATTTCTTCACAAAGGAATAAAATATTTCGAAATAAAAATTACAGTTGACCGAGGTCAGTAGAAACTAAAGGATTCATTCTTATGTCGGGTACACTACTCCTACGTGGTTTCGTCTTTGTCAGTTCTTTAAATGTTATAAGGCCGGATGCATTGGCGTCTAATCTAGACTGAAATTTTGATGGATCTGTGGTAGGTAAATAAGGATATTCGCTAAGATATGTTTGAGCATTCTTGTTTTTGTTTTCGCTTAATAAGTCCGATTCTTGTGAAATTACTAATTCATATGAGTTTAATTTTTTATCAGATACACTTTCCATGGATCGGAAAGCTTCTAATACAGCTTTTTTATGTGGAATCCCTCTTAAACTCCCCTGTCTACTTAATCTACCTTCCATTACATCTTCGAATAAGTCATCAACATTAAACTTTTCTGATATTTTAACTAACTTCTTAGTGTCACTCAAAGATTCCTTATTTTCTTCGTGCATTTGATTCCATATTTTACAAATTTCAGGCGAAGGCATTGAGTGCGATTTTTTTATATTGCTTTTTCTCTTTGACTTACCTTTGTTGTCTTTAAATACATCGGATTTATCTAATTTTATTTTACTATCATTTTTCACACTCTTCACATCTCTGAGTTCTTCCAGTGACTGGAAATATTGTTTTGCCTGTTTAAATCGACTCTTATAATCAATATAACTAGCTCCATTGTCAGTTTTAGGTAGGTCTGTAGAATTATCCGGTGATTCAATTATTTCTACTTCAATATCAGACAAACAGATTTCTTGATCTTGGTTTGAAATAATTTCCAAGCCAGAATGACTATTTGTACTATTATTTATACCTATAATTTCTGTTGTTGACAATGGATTTGAATTAATTATAATACTAGGTGGCAAAAACGTTTCATTTGAAGCAGTATTGATAGTTGTTTCAGTTCCTGAAAAATTATAAAATATATAAGTTATTTTGTTATACATAACATGATAGTAATTCTGATGACAATAATCAAATGTCTATTACGATTCAAAAAGTGACTTAAGAAACTAGTTAGGTTGTTATCAAAACTTATTACCTTCACCCGAACTTTTCTTTTGATGCTTCCTTTGACATCCTGGCTTACTTTTCGAAGACATTGTCTTTGTATTTAAGGGTTTCGCCACATCTTCAAATAGTGATATAAATTTTTTAACTGACAGTTTCGGTAATTCTTCACAAGATTTATATTTATCAAACTCGTCATATGCATTATTCGAAACTTTATTGAAAATATCTAATTCTGATTTACTTTTATATGTTTTGAGATTATTTATTCTATTATTTTCCATACTATTATTATTACTGTAGCTTTCTTTTAGCTCATCACATTTTAATAATGTAATTTCGCTAAGAGGTTCTGCAAAACTAGCTCTTTTTTCTTTAAAGTTATAATGAATATGTTCTTTTTTTACTGATTTTAGATTTGATGTCTCTTCTGAAATCTTGCTTTCAAACGATTTTTTATCATTTTCCACAACTTTATTAGGATATGTTCTATTTGTAAAATTATTTATATAACTTTGTTTTTCAGAGTTTTTCAAAATATTGAAAGTTCTAGCAGATACTTTGTTAGAAGGTACAGATATCTTTCTTGCCCATGGCAATGGCTCTGTTTTAGAAATGTTATGGAACAAAGAAATTCGACTTGACACTAACCCGGTTTCGTGAGTTTTGGCATTGTCGTGGGCTGAAGTTTTATCTTCAGCATCCGAACTCCCTAAAAATGTGTCTATTTTATTCAAAATATGTTGTCTTGAAGTGCCAAAAAACCTTTTCGGACTTGTTTCAAATGCTTTGAATACTTGTTCTGAAACTTCTTGTTTCAAATAAGGAGGTGATATTTCTATTATACTTTGCGAAATATGCATTGGTGCAATGTAATCTTCACTATGATTTAAATTGTGAGTAAAATTGGGTTCGTTTTGTTCATTCAACTTTGTTGGTGTCGTGGTATCAGAATAGCTTGCATCATTTACCTGTTTTTCAGAATCCTCATTGGACTTAAGAAAATTTTCGACTATCTTTCTACCTTTTCTTTTTGTCAATGAATCATTTCGACGCGCATGTTTTAAACAAGCACGTTTTTTATGTGTTTGCACTTTGTATTCTTCCGTCTTTGCTTCGAATTGTCTAATTTTTTCATCCCAATACCTTTTCTTTTCTAACACCATATTCGAGCTTCTTTTATCTCCAAATTGAGTTGAATCTTTATTGTGATATAAAGAGTGATCAGGATCATGCTGGTGAAGGTCTTGACTTGCTGAAAATGATTCAGTAACATTTGCCTGAACCTCAGAAATCTGTCCTTCTAATTTTTCTGCTTGTCTTTTCACATCTGCTTTAATTTCAGATGCAGAATCGACAACTACGTCATCAGTGTTTAAAACGCAGTTTGATTTTACGTTTGTCATAATATCTTTTCCATCTGTGATTAGATATTTCGTTTCAGAATTTGTAAAATAATCATCATAAATGTTATCCAACTCGGCAAATGCATCAGTTACTGAATCATTTTCCTGACTTATGTCTTCTTTGATGTTTCTATAATATCTATCATTTTCTTCTTTAATTGGTGTAAATACGCTTCGTTTAAGTTCATACATTGTTGAAACATCATGGATTTCTTTGTCTTCTATATCAGGAATTGTAGTAGAATCATTCCAAAACCCTTTTTCTACCATATTAGAAATCTTTTCTAGAATTGGTATCTTTTGTTTATCTAAAGTATCAAATAATGATTCATGCAATATTTCAGAGGAACTGTTATTATCGTCTATACTTACATATGCAGAATCTCTCATTTCTTTTTTTGGAGATATACTACTTGATCGAGTTGTGGCTGCAATTGATTCACTTGAATTGTATACAGAATCTTTTGAAAATTTCTTAACTAATGGAGGTTTATCTAATACACCAGTGCATACTTTAGACGTTTTTCCTGTGGATAATATTTCTATATTAGTTTTTTGTTCTATTTTGGATACATTGTTATCATTTTTAGTTGATATTTCTTGTGACATATTTACTTCAGTAGGTGAAGTAGTGTGGTGTGGCATTGAAACTGGTGCTCCAATTATGAAGTCTGTCAAGAGATTTTCATCACCGATGCTGCTATTATCATCAGTTAAGAATGGATTTTGGGTTAAAATATCGATTGTCAAATTGTCAGTGATACCTTTTTCCGAAAATGGGTTAGTAATTTGCAATGTTAGATCCGGTTGATGATCGCTTACTAACTTAGTTGAGACATTTTCCATCTCTTCGTTTTGTAAGTTGTTGGTTTCATATTCAGACATTATGAATGATCCAAATTTTTTCTCTGTAGCATAGTTTTCCTCGATGTCTGTAAGAAAAGGATTGATACTTGTACGAGTTGCATCTAATATTGACGTATTATCTTCAAAAATATTTTCACAGCTTTCTTCCTTCTCTTTTAAATTATCTTTCGGTTCGATGTGAAATTTATAACTATCTGGCACATCTTTTGAGTTATTTTCAAATATATTTTTGTCTCCTAATTTATCTTCCTTAAACATGACATCTTTATAAATTCTGAACATTGCTGGAATATTTGTAGGAATTGAATCTTTAATAGATTTTTCCGATTTTTCGCTTTGTATTGAAACTGAAATATTTTCAGGAACAATGTATCGATCACGTTTTTCCAATATTGTATTTGAATTCATATAATTATCGTTTAACGTTGAATTGATTATATCAGGAATATGTGTTTGATTTCTTAGCCGAATTTCACTATCGATATTTTGAATATTTTCTTGCCTTTTGTAGCTGTTGAAAGCTCTGCAAACTCTACACATAATAAGAACGTTTTTTGCTGTTACATAAAATCTTTCTGATTTTAGACTTGATGGAGTGCAGTTAATTGGACTTTCGACATTTTTGTTTTTATCCTCTTTGTATTCGGTTTCTATAATATGTTTCTCTTCGTCGTCACTTATTTTTTTTAGTGATCCATTTTCTCTAAGAATCATTTTTTCCTTACCAAAGTGTACAATCCTAACCACAACTTTTTTGTCATTGTCTTCTTCTATTAAATTTATTTGTTCGCCGTCTTCAAGACAGAAATTATCTTTTTCTAGAATTTCAATCACATTATTAGTACCAGTCATTTGAAATGGTGAACCAGGAATGTGTCGGTTTTTGCTCGTTATTGATATTTCATATTTTCCTTCAATTTCAATTGTGTACCCAACTTTTACGTAATCTGGTTGATTATCTTTGTCCATTTTAATATTACATTTAGTTTGAGGAATGTAGTAGGTTTTACTCATATCAGTTTTTCCAAAATTTCGAAAATACGTAGCACCTTGAGTTATTGGTAGTACATTTTCCGTTTTCGTATGTAGGAATTTCGTTTTCGTATGTTTTAGTAATTCTTTTCGTAATTGTTCGGCTTTGCCTAGTATCGGTGGTATCTTTATCATTCCATATGCATTTTCTGGCCCGTGTATACTGACTATAATTTCTCCAGGATCTATTACTTGTTGTGCCATCGGATATATTTTGAAATAAGCTTTATTATTAATTTGGGCTGCCACAAGTCCGGACCCGCGTGCAATGTAATCAAATGTTAATTTGCTTCCTTCTGGAGAATTTTTTAAAGCGGATGCCTTTGATATCGGCGGTTTTAATTTTTCTAAAGCAATGCGAATGTTGTCTAAGAATTCTATGAATTTCCATTCTTGGTGTTTTGCTAGTGTTTCTATTGTATCAAGTTCCTGTAGTGTAAATTTCTGTAAAGGAAAGAAATCATATTTATAATATTTTTGAATAATTATATGTTATTCCTACTAAACTTTGATACTCCTAAATGAAGTCAAAATGTAAGCAGAATAAATTCAAACTTTCGATGGAATATATGCCAATTAGGTACATGTCGACTGCTCGTAAAAAGCAATCAGATATTTTTTCTCATTATAACTGACCATGACGAAAGGGTTAGACTTATGGGACGATTCGTCTCGATTATTATCAGTACCTTAGTTGTTCAATAACGCATGTGCACTTTGTTTTTCAATTTCAAGATTGGAGAGCCATCTAAAACATCAGCCAAACAATAAAGTCTGATATATATGTTTCTTACCGGTTCAACGCCAAGGTAAGATTCTGCAATAGATTGAGCATGCTTTATAGAGAGTTTCTTCGGTGGATGGCCCTGACAAGACCCAGGAAGTGCTATATCTAGAGCTCCGCACAGTATCCAGCCATGGCGCCACACTGTCTCCAACTTCTCCACTCTGACGGTCCCAGCGTCGCTGATCCATTGTAATACGATTTCTTTTTGCTCGTCGCTTGATTGAAACACTGAAATTTTGATAAATTGAACCCGTCAAATTTATTTTATTGCATTTTAACATTGAAAAATGGCCCAAAATAACGTTAGAAATATTGGTTGAATGCGGTTTATACCTACTGGTTTTAGTTTTGAACGGTTATGAAAAGTAAATATATTCTAAATAATTTCCAAATTAAAAAATAAAAGTCGTCGGAGGGTCTGATATTAGTATTATAGTACGCTGATACTATACTGATAAGATACTTTTGTATAAGTTACGTCTATTATAATTGATACTATTCAGTATTCGCTGTAGGCACTTGAAAGAACTTCATTTTTAAGGTTTTCACAAAACAATAGTGTTGTTTCACATACATTTAATAAAATAAATGATGCCTACCGATTTCGATTGTTTTATAAGGAAGTTAACTATTAATTAGATTAAAAATCTAAAAATAAAAAATCAATCTTCAATGTTCATAGTTTAATTATTGTATAAATAAATAGATTTAAAGCGAAATTTGCATACTGAAAATAATTAAATCTATCTGGAACACTTTACGTGTATTAATATATTCTCTAATACATATCTTTTATAATGTATGTTGTGTGGTATGTACCTACACACTTGAATTTAACCTTATTGAAAGTTTTCTGATACGAACTGATTTTGGAGTACTTGTCTGTTTGTCCGCGAATTACAGGAGAACTGCTGAACTAACGTGTTTCGTGTTTCAGTTTTATAAATATAGGAGTCGAACTCAAACTGGCTTGGTCTTTAAACAAACGAATTTTTAAAAAATGGGTGGAAAATTTTAGTAAGCCTAACCTAATGGTAAATGATTGCCGCTTCCTAAGCATTTAGAACATTTAAAGTATCATATACGAACCAAACATTTTAGTTCCGACTCGCAGTTGGCCAGTTTTTTGTTACTTTAGAATATTTAAAAAAAATGTATTCACAAATATTTGTAATGATTTTTTTTAAATAATTCAACAAGAGTACCTATTAAAAATTGATTGCTTGTCAAACAAGCAATATGTGTACCTACCTACGACTTAAGTCTCGACCAAGCACATTATTTTAAGGTTAAATTTTTTGTTTTGTTTAATAATGTCAAAAACATTAATAATGTCAAGAACATAATTAAACAAAACAAACAATGTAACCCTAAAATAATGTGCTTGGTCGAGACTTAAGTCGTAGGTAGGTACACATATTGTGTTCTAAAACAGAATATTACACTTGCGAAACATTAGAATATACGGTTACCGAAACTTGGGTATTGAATCTGAGAGCCTTTGTATTGGTATTATGATACCGGGTTTAATTTGTATTGTTGGTAATTAAAGTGAATATTATCGTATTTCCCATTCCATTAAGAGCCCATCTGCTGTTTGCACCAAACAATGGGTATTACTTCATTATTTTCTATGACGTACCTACCTACTTAAGTTTCCCATTATTTTTGTGGACATTTTGTGAGAATGTAATATTGTTAATGTACTAAAATTATTATCTTTAAACAAGTAACATCAAGTACCTTCACGCCTATTATCTCCGAAACGTGTGCTAGT
>DVZL01007934.1:0-10496 GCA_018236625.1 Lasaia peninsularis
GCCCGTTAAACTTAGTTTCTTTTGTCTTATTTTTAATACTAAGAAGATCATTTGTAACCCTGAGGATATTTTTTTTTTATTATATAGTAAGTCAGGAGGGAAACCTTAATATATATTTATAATTGAAAATTTAATTTTTTTTTAATTCTTTTCTTTTTTTAAATTTATGTTAGCGGACCCTGGGCGTGGTCTCTCGCCGGGGTAAAGCCCAGAGCCCGTTACACCGTGAAAGAAAACATCGTGAGGAATCCCAGGATTTGTGCTTTTGTCAGTCTTGCCAACTGTCTTATCATGGAACCTGAAATTGAAGTCTAATCGTGGGTGCTCTCTGCCTCCTTTTTCAGGGATAAGGTCGTGAATATATTTTTTTCCTTGCCACGGCACCGACTATCGAAATTGCAATAATGCACTTAAATATAGAGGGTTTATGAATGCAAAAGCTTTCATCCGTTTTATCACAGTAGATTAATCTCCATTGACCGTGACACTTTTTCACAGTAAAAACGAACGGTAGACAGTTTTGTACATTTATATGCAAATTTTAAGGTTACCCCGTGTTGGTCCTGGTCTCCTGTGTAGAATAGACCGTCTTCCTACCAGGCCAGGTAAGAGGCGAGCTTAGGTTAACAAGGTCATTGCCAACGTGAACACTGGTGGTAGAGTGCTGTACAGCAACTGGCCCGGGTAGGGATCCACCACCTTACCTATTCTTGCCACTTCAATGATACTATTGTGTTCCGTTCAGAAAGTAGGATAGCCGGTAGACTTGCACATACGGTCTAACATCCCGATCACAGGGCAGCGGCGCAAATACGACTTCTATGGTGTCTATAGTGGTGGTTGTCGCTTACCATCAGGAGACCCGAGTGCTTGCTTATACAAATAAATGAAATTGGTGTATCATGTTTGTAATATTAAAATAACCACTTTTTATCAAATGCATAATATGTATGTTTACAAGGTACATATATACCAAAACAGTATTTTTTAGATTTTTTGTCTGTCTCTCTGTTTGTAGCCGCTAACAATGAAACGACTGGGTCGATTTTGACGGGACTTTCACTGACAGACAGCTAATGTAATAAAGAACGGCTTAGGCTACTGTTATTTACCAAATTTAATTTTGAAATGTATCAACAAACTTAAAAAACAAACGCGGACGAAGTCGCGGGAACAGCTAATCTTAAATAAAAATTAAAAAATATATCAACCTTCATTCAATGGAAAAGGAAGGTGCTCTTCATTTGTCCAAAACTGAGATAAACTCTGTAGTATTCATTGAGGGAAAAACAAACGTTCGTTCAAATTAAATATTTTCCATAACTACATTTTGATGAGATGTATTCATTCTGTATTCGTTAGTACAGGGGCCGATTCTGTTTCTCCGTATCCATAACAAGTTTTACATTTCAAACCAATTATATCTCCGCCGGTGAAGTTCGTAGAACGTTTTCAATGTTTCATGAAAATAAATGGTTTGTGCTAAATGCTTGTACCGCTACAAGTAAAGTTGGTGATTTTAATTTTAAGTAGGTACTTGAAGCTGGAAGTATAGTGTTCGAGAACTTCTTACTGTAGTTCCAGTATTGATGATTATTTATTTGAAAGCAGGCACTTTCATGTAATAATAATTGTACCATATTAAGACTCAACAAGTTTTTTTATCTATACATGTAACAAAACTGTAACTGATCGCTGTCTGTCCATGGAAAATGTTTTTAAATAAACACAATGGGCAGGCTTTATATACGCAAGGTAGCACAATGTTTTTTTACTTACGTCTGTATGTTTAAGCACGCTAATCTCAGAAACGGCTTAACAGATTTGGATACAGTTTTCAGAAATATGTTGTAATGGCCTTCCCTAGTGTTTATTTCATTTAAATCGGTTAACAAATAGAGAAGTTATGTCAATTTATGTCAATCAAGTAATCATTACATATTATAAAACAAAAACTTTTCTGTCTGTCCCTATGTATGCTTAAATCTTTAAAATTAAGCAACGGATTTTAATGCGTTTTTTTTAATAGATAGAGTGATTTAAGAGAAAGGTTTTTATGTATATAACATGTATAGTATATCCGTGCGAAGCCGGGGCGGATCGCTAGTAAGTACTAATTTAAAAAGAGCTCTGTCATCATATTGAACTGACATTAAATGGGATTTAGCTTAGTAATTAAATAAAAACGCGGACAAACTCACGGACATAGCTAGTACTCATTAAATATTTTTGTTTACCTGCCTGATTAATGATAATTACTGACCTGACTAATGATGACATCATTATGTTGAAGTCCTTTTTTTTTTGTTACCTTACAACATTTAATTTATCTAAAATGAAGTTGCGAGTAAAACTTTTGTCTTTATTTTTTTTAATATATAAAAGTTGACCCCGGATCTTAGAGTTTTAATTTGATAAAGTTTATGTTGTTTGTTTGAATGTAATGTAGATATCACATCTAAAAATTTTTAAGTGCACTTGGTTCACATATTAGTAAACCGGTAACAAAAATCAGAATATTTATATGATTACAAAAAATATAAATGAAGGCAGTTATAAGGTCTCGTGGCATTTTTATGTATTACGCCCCATGATATTATTCTAACAATAGAATAACATTGATAAGCCTTGGGTCGACAATATGCGCCCTGGTACCCTGACACAAAGTACAAAGCAGCCTATCAGCTAGCTAAGCTTATTAGAAACTTTAATCATAAAATGTAATGTTATATTATCATTTAAAACCTATATCGCTTATCGCCTCTATGGTGTAACGGTATGGCTGTCACCTAATAAGACCATAAGCCGCGTAAGGTCCCGGGTTCAATTCCCAGGTAAGGCAACTTTTCTTAAATGTTTTTCAGATTATCCTGAAGGTAGCCTAAGCCGCTTTTTATTAAAATGCTGTCTGCCTATGAAAATCCCATCAAAATCGTTCCAGCCATTTCAAAGATTAGCGGGTATAAACAGACAGTCAGATAGACGACCGGCAAAAATTCTAAAAAATACTGTTTTGGTATTTGTACCTTGTAAACATACACATGTATTTAATAAAAAGCGGTTATTTTAATATTACATACATACATTCCAGTTTTATTATTTATATAGATAAAAAGCTGATAGGCTTAAACTAAAATTTTACCTTTTTAAAGCTGCTTAGCTGCAATAAAATATTAGTTTAAGCTAAAGATGTAGCAGTGCTTCATCAGAACGCTCGAGCTCTTTCATATGGAAGTCAAACACTGTTTTCATAAAGCCAGCTTCTCTTTGAAGGCTTGGTCCATGCCTGATGCAAACTAAATACAAACTGTGCATACATTTAGGAAATGTTGTAAGTTTGTTCAATTGCACTTTGAAGATTTAGATACCAAGTATGTAGGAAACTCTCCGACGGAGTAATTCAATATTAGGGGAAAGTTAGCAAGTTATTGAACTGCTCAAGTGATGTTGAACACTTTGAGTCGAATTGGGTGTTTTTAGGGTTCAAACAGAACCCTATTACTAAAACTTCGCTGTCCGTCTGTCACCAGGCCGTATCTCATGAACCGTGATAGCTAAAGAGTTGATTTTTTTATAGATGGCGTATTTCTGTTGCCGCTATAACAACAAATACTAAAAATAGAATAAAAGAAATATAAAGTGTGGTCCCATATAATAATTAATTTAACTTTTTTGATGATTTTATAGATAATGGTATGGAACCCAACGTGCGCGAGTCCGACTCGCACTTGACGGATTTTTTGTATTACCAGTTATAATAACAATACACTAACATTTTCACCCAGTAACTTTAAAAAAAAATTTTTTTGATACAAAACTAAAATTTTTCATTAAAAAAATGATTTTTTAAATGTTTTCCAGATTATCATACCTAATATTAGAACCTAAGCATTACATTGCCCGGGATCGGAATATGGTCGAAGTGGCGATTGACTTGCCACCTTTCACATCATGGGCCCTAGTACCTTGCTTAATCTAGGGTGTTATAGTATTTCTACTGGACTAGCGAGTCGTGGATATACTAGCACAACTCTGCCTAGCCTTTCGGCGATAATAGGCGGGAACGTTTTTTGTCTCCCTTGCAATTTTCCAAGAAAAATATCAATGTAGGTAATATTACGTAAGAAGTACTCGTATAACATTCTATTCAGTGACCTACATCAAGCATGAATGACCGGAGCGTTGTAGGATCGATCCCACACATCATGGCTATAGCATCACTGAACAATGTAGACTGATCCATGAAACTACAAGCGCTTGAACGGTGACGTAATCAAAGGAAACATCACTGTTCTATAATATTGTTATCAATGTGCCGAGAGTCTCAGAAACTGGTGTGTATGTATGCCTCCCTTCGTCTTAGACCTATCCCGTATTATATCAGATGATATCAGGGTCGACTACGTACTCTAAGGAATTTAACTAGGACACCGGTTTTCACGCAGAGGAACTGCCATCTGACCTCAGCAACCCAGAAGGGGAACTAGGCCCAAACCTTGATTAAGTCGAATTCAATGCATCCGGGTTTCCTCACGATGTTTTTTTCACCGTAAGAGCACTGAGAAAATGTACATAAGTTAGAAAAATTCATTGATACATGCCGGGGTTCGAACTAGGACTACTCGAATATAAGTCCGAAGCGCGTACCGCTAGGCTTGGTGGCTCTATGTATTTTTGTGTGTAAGATAGTAATGAATGTAGAATCAGTCAAGTAAGTTTGTTAAATTAAAATAACCGCTTTTAACTGAATGCATATACACGGTACATAACCAAAATATTTTTTTTGCAAATATTGACTCTCTTTCTATACCGGGTAGTTTCTGGAATGCCTGGATCGATTTCGACGGTCCTTTCAATGGCAGAAAGCAAACGTAGTAAAGAGTAACCAAGTCTACTTTTATACAACTAAATTCAGACACGGATCAAGTCGGGCACAGTCAGTTTTAAATATGCCAGTGTCGTAAAAATTCAATTAAAACGAATATGCCAATATACAAGAGGAATAAACAAAATGCCAGCTGCCTACTAATAAACGTTCTGAGCTTTTACTTCGCCGTTTGCATATACATTCCTTTTTTCAGAGCTTACAGATTTGAATTTTATTACATTCGGCGCCAAGAATCAAGTTTTTAATAAGACTTTTATAACAAGGGTAATATCACAGCGCACAGAAAACGCGGAGAGTAAAGCGGTAGCGGGAACGATTTACCGTTTTGCAAAAGCCCTAAATTGGTACGACAAATAATGTCGTGCTAGCTACATACTCCAGAACGGCTGAATCAAATTTCATTTATTCATTTATCACTTTATTGTACACTCATAATATTAAAGAAATAATCACAACAGCATAAAAGATTAACTTATCTCTGTGAAGATATATTTTACGGCTAACCTGGGATTTGTCTTATTCCGAAATAGGAAAAAGTATTTATTGAAATAAGTACAAATACACCTAACTTATATTAGCTGTTATCCACAACTTCTGCTTTATTGTTTTGAAAAAAGCTCTGACGTGTCATGCCCAAATAAATCGTGTTAGTTACACTATTACTCCAGAACGACTAAATCAGTTTTGATGATTTATGTGTTTTAGATTTGTCTTCGTCCGAAATTAGAAAAAGTTAAATTGAAATGAGTACGTCTAATTGAAATTTGCTATCGTGCACGACTTTGTCCGTTAATCCTATTGATATTACAAACAAGAAAGTTTGTAAGTATGGATGGATGAATGTTTGTTACTCTTTCACGAAAAAACTACTGCACGTATTCAGATGAAACTCCACAGAATGATAGCTTATACATGAGAATAATATATAAGCTACTTTTGACCAACTTTAACAAAAAGAGGATATGCTTTTAAGCAATAATTATTACAAGTTGAAATAAATTTGGCAATTCACGCGAACGAAGCCGAAGGCGAAAAGCTACTTAAAAAATTTGGTCTACACTATTCCAGTTCTATACGTAATCAAAATAAATTTAGTCTTATTTTGAATACACAAGTTATATTTTATAAGATTTTTTATCACTATATACTTAATATAAAACAAAGTCGTTTTCTCTGACCCTAAATCCCTATATATGCTTAAACCTTTAAAACTGCGCAACGCATTTCAATGTGGTTTTGTTAAATAGATAGAGTGATTCAAGAGGAAGGTTTTATGTATATAAAATGTATAGTATACCCGCGCGAAGCCGGGGCGGGTCGCTAGTACTTTATAAATAACCCACCGATGTATGCCAGCTAAATCTATATACCCGCTATCGCTTAAGCCTATAAGCCCGCTAACACTACGACCGCGCAAAACCGTAGCTTCAGTGACATAATTTGATATAACGACGGACATTTTGATATAATTGAAAATGACGGATCTTGAGAGGATGAAAATGGAAAGCTAAATTTTATAATGCGAATATAAGCAAAGTTTTTTATTGTTTGTAAAATAAGCGGTATTACGTTTTATCATTAGCATCGTTGGATATTTTAATAGCCAGAGCGTCATTGGCCTAGTGGTACGCGCTTTCGACATCCATTCAGGTAGTCCAAGTTCGAACCCAGTCATATACCTATGAGTTTTTCTAACTTATGTACATTTTCTGAGACCCTTTACGGTGAAGGAAACCCGGATTCATTGAATTCGACCTTATTTAGGTTTGGGTCTAGTTTTCCTTATGGGTTGCAGAGGTCAGATGGCAGTCGCCTTGCGTAAAAACTAGTGTCCTAGTCAAATTTCCTAGATTAGGTAGCCAACTCCGATATCTGATAATACGGGATAAGACGTAAGACGAGGAAGAAGATATTTGGATATTAAATGTGGGTATAAAAATATACGCTGTTTTTTCTTTAACGAGCAATTAAACTCCACATTTTCTTCATCCTAGGCTTATCCCGTTTCTATATTAAGTGATGTCAAGGTGGGCTATCCAATCAAGGGATTTCACAAGGGCTTTATCTTTTATACAGAGCAACTGTCATAAGACGTCTGCAACCTAGAGCTGAAAACAAGCCTAATCCTAGATCAGGTTTAATTCGAACACGTATCCAGGTTTTCACGTATACATAGAGCCTTGGTGGCCTAGCGGTACGCGCTTCGGACTTCTATTCGGGTAGTCCTAGTTCGAACCCCGCCATGTATCAATGAGTTTTTCTAACTTATGTACATTTTTTGAGTGCTCTTACGGTGAAGGAAAACATCGTGAGGAAACCCAGATTTATTGAATTTGACCTAATCTAGGTTTGGGCCTAGTTTCCCTTCTAGGTTACAGAGGTCAGATGGCAGTCACTTTGCTTACGGCATAATGCTAAGACAATGAAAAATATGAAAGCATAAAAGAAAAATATATTGTCTGAAGATTGTTGAGTTAAAGTCTTTCGTCACTTTGTTAGGAAAAAACCAGCCAAGGGTTTCGTATCATCACTTGTAAAATCCCATTTTTTGTACGTCGACCCCTTTTAAACATTTAATTTGTTATTGTAGCGGCTACCGAAATACATGACCTGTGAAAATTATATCTTGATATCACGATAAATTAGAAACAGCCTGGTGACAGACAAACAGATAGATAGTCAACCAAAGGACAGCGGAGTCTTAGTAATATTTCTGTTAATATCCTTTAGGTGCGAAACTTTAAAAATGATAAATTTATATAATAGAGCAGTGAAGAAACATTAATTCAATGCTCGAAATCTTTAATTTTTTTAACTGCCCCACTCTTATCATTATTATATATAAATTTACCCCGACCTCAAACCTTCAGAAATAGAGGTTAGCCAATTTAGAAGGAGTTAACAATACCACGTATTTGACACAAGTGTTTATCAGGATTTTCAGATAGTACCTTAAGCTTCATGTATAAAAACTCATGGCGGCTAAAGTTCTGTGAGGTTAAAGTCGAAGGTCCTTTCAATATTTCGTTCCTCCATTACAAAGTATAAAAATACTGTTCCTTTTTTATCCTTAAACTGAACGCTTCATTAATAATTTATTCTGTGGTCTGGAATAAAAAGTCCTTGGACACTTTCAGGAGATATTTTAGACATCCTCGCTGTTTTTCTTTATTGCACAGTTAAGAGAAAACCTATATGTGAAACGTTGTAAAAATCGTAGGTTTAATGATAGAATCGAATAGAAAAATATAGAGTGACAAAGAAGGATGTGGATGGATGTAGGTATCTGGGGAGACCTAGTTTGACATTCCACGACCAAATAGCTCGCTTATTATCCAAGGATGGTGTCAAGAGTCTCCGCAACCGGGTATGCATGAAGAGATTGATGAATGTGGAGGAAGCTAGGCAGGTATGTAGGGATCGTGACATTTAACTCGATAGTCTCTGCCTACCCCGCAAGGGGCCTGGCGTGAAAATATGTATGTATTTAAGAAATAGAAAATAGACACATTCACATAGATTATTAGCACAATTAAAGTACACATAAAATATTATTACACCTTTATGTCTCAGGGGGTAGGCAGAGGTACATAATATGTACTACATACCTAACCACGATTACCTGAAGATAATAAGTCCCAAGATGTGGAACAATCCAGTCGTAGGCAACGTTATGTGATCAATTAAACTGGAAAAACCTATAAAAACAAGTTGCTCGACCCGGGAATCTAACCTGGGACCTCGTGTGCCCAAGACACTGACTACTCTCCACCACAGTGTACACAAAAGTACAAAGAAGAAACCCTATTACTGAGACTTCGCTGTCCGTCTGTCCGTCTCTCTTGTCTCTTTGTAAGAACAGTTTACGTTAAAAGGTTAATCATAATAATTTGAATATTTTGAACCTCGAAAACATTATGCTTTTAGCTTAAAAGCATTATCTAGTAAAAGACGTTACAACTTTAGGCCATATATTCCATTAACTGCATATTATTTTAATTTTATTTAAAATATGTTTTTCATTTTTACCGTAACTTATAAGTCGACTACCTTACCGCCCGCGGTTTCGACCGCGTTAATTATCAAAGCGAATTTTTTTCCGACTTATATTGCTTATTGCGTAAATACATAATAAAAATAGCCTATATGTTATACTGATGTATAAGCTATACTACTGTAAAGTTTCATCCAAATCCGTCAAGTAGTTTTTGCGTGAAGGAGTAACAAACAAACAAACATACACATTTTCGCATTAATAACATTTATAAGATATGGATGGTAGTTTGGAAGATGACAGTGTAATATTTCGCCATATTAGTATCACGAACTTACCTTTTTAAGTCAGCGAACAAAAATCTAGAAATAACATTCCCGACAAGGTCCTGTCCGCAATATTAAACATCTATCTCATTCTCATAGGGCCGGCTATCTCACTCTCTCAAGGTTGTTTTTTTGATATTGTCAATTCATAATCCCTAGCAAAATTCTCCAAATAATACATTTTTAACGAGACTTTATTTCGACCCCACATCACATCTTTCTCTGAGTTTTTCTGTCATAATTTCATTTTCTGAGTGCTCTTACAGTGAAGGCAATAGCATAAGGAAACCCGGGATGTGCGCCCTATATGGCGACGGACTTGCCACCTATCACATAATGGGACCTAACGTCGTCGGATAATCGTAGGTACACATGTACCTCTACCCTTTCGCGGATATGGGCGAAACAATTTTCTTTCTCTTATTTCCCTATTACAAACATATTATATTGATTTAAAAATTAAATCTAAAATGTTTTGTAATAAACTTTAAATCAAAATACAACTCAATTAAAAACTTGAACTAAACTGTAATGTATCTTGCGTCTACATACTACGGATGAAACACATAACCCTTGCAAATCCGGGTAAAAATATATAGCCTTTAGAAATAAACCCGGGTTATCTATACATCCGGATTATAATGTCAGTATAATTGTTACCGGAAAACGACCGCTTGTTGTTTCCTCCCTTCAACGAAAAGGTCAAGGACAATTTAATAACACTCTTGACCTTTTATTGAAGTACCCACGAGCTGCTATAACCTAAAAATATTGAAGGATTGAGGCTCCAACGTGTAGGTTTTATTTTTTTATTAAATCAAAATTATATAAAAAAAGGTTATTATAACGTTGCAGAATATGTAGCTCATAAAAATGCTTACTCCTTTTTTCATCTCTTTTGTTATAGAAAAACATAAGTAAAAAGACAAAACAGCTGAGTTTCTTTCGTTGGATCTTCTCAGTGAGTGGAATTACGATCTGGTGGTAAATAGAAGTATATAGAGGCGTCACAAGAAGCGCTTGTAAGGTCAGTGACAAATAAAATATATTATATTTTTGCAGTTCGTCAACGGGTTTAATCTTCAAATTTAGGGGCAGTTAGTAAAATACCCTTTTTGTTGCTATATAGTATTTCTTATCCCATTCGTTTAAGAAATTTTTATCAGATAGTAGGTCTAAGATCCGAACCTAAGCCGACCTTCACCGAGCTAATAATAGAATAAAACTTATTTTATAATAAATTTAGTATATTAGAGAATATATTAAAAATGGGTTGCCAAAAAAAATC
>DVZL01007935.1:0-10495 GCA_018236625.1 Lasaia peninsularis
ATAGGCTTGCCACCTATCACATCAGGGCCTTAGTACCTTGGCTAATCGTGGGTGTGTTCTTGTATATCTACTGGACTCATGAGTCATGGATATACTAGCACACCTCTGCCTACCCCTTCGGGGATAATAGGCGTGAAGATACTTTTTTGTGTTTATATTAATGTTATGTTTATATCAATGTTGAGTTTATATTAATGTTATGTTTATATTAACATGATGTTTATGTTAATGTTGTGTTTATATTAAAACAAGTCATTTTATTTTTTGTCTTAACGGTAATAAAATATTAAATATCCTAAACAAAATTAATGAGAGTTTGAATACAGTAGAAAACAGTTTATTTCACTTAGACCTCACAAGCGGTTCTTGTGACGCGTCTATGTAATTATAAAATATACCACCGGTAGTTAGTAGTACTAGTACTCAAGAGTTAGTAGTAGAAAGTTTTGCGGCTCTTCCTGATTTGTAGAACCTATACCGATTCCTGCCATGATAGCGTGAGTGCTCGCTACTATTATGTTCCAGTCTATAAGTTAGATTTCCGGTAAACAATCCTCATGTTGGCTACGTATCATTATCATCTTTAGTGTCTTTATTACGAAGTCTCTCCGTCTGCTTCCTGATCTCATAAAAATGGTATTCAAAAGCATATTTCTATATTAATCAACTCTAAGCCGTGTACAGGAATGTCTTGTAAAAGCTGGTGCCACACAAACAACCTCCGCAATTACTTGGATTTCCATCCCCACGGAGGAGTGATATTTAAAGAATTTCATTATGGTAAAACTCCTAGACCGACCACGACGGCGTAATTTGTTCCATTTGAAATATACCGACTTCACTCCAACATCGTTTGGGAAAAGTAAATGATACCACATTTTAAAAATTAAAACATAAGATTAAAAAGTTATTTTAGCAGAAGTTTTAAATTTCAATAAAACAAGATAAAACTGAAGTCCCATACATAAGTATATCGTCGACACACAACGTCACTAAACACAACAGAAACATACTCGGAACTTGAGTACCAAGAGAGCTTTCAATCTTTTGAGATTTGCCACTACAACGCAAGCATAAGTTTTTATAATATAAAATTGCGTGTATTATTATTTATTCAACACGTTAATGTAGGTTTTTTTCTAACATTACTTTTTAAAATTACTTTGCCGAATTCTCTTTTACGTAACGAAGTTCTTTTACGAATGGAAGTCTATATAGTTTTTTTTGCCACTATAACGTCAGTGCTCACTATTACCGATTTCCTTTCTTTGGAAGGTTTTTTTTATGGAATAAGGATGCGAGCTCTCGTGATGGTAAGAGACAACCGTGGCCTATAGACCTTAGTTGTTATAGGTGCGTCGCTGTCCTGTGGCCAGGGTGTTAGGGGTGCAAGTCTACCGGCTACCAATACATATTATTATCAATTACAAAATATCATGCAAAGCACATGTTGTCACTAATCTATTCATAATGTTGTTGACTAAAAAGGGGTAAATCTCCAAATATACTTGTAGGTGTACATTGTTTTTCTAAACATCTAACAAACGATAATCGTGAGACGATTAAACGAAAACCAACAAGGGGACATTCTTTGATACCTATATCGTAATACGCAAGCACCGTGGAGTTTAAGTAATAAAATTTATATGTTAATGCTTTTTTGCGATACGGGAGGAGAAATTGGGATAATTTATTGGAATTACGGAAGAATAATACAGAATGTGTGGAACGCGGCTGTTGTCTCAGTTCGTGACTACAGACTATGAGATTAGACTACGTAATACGCAATAACTCGACACCATACTAAAGTATAAGAAAAAATATAACCTTAGAATATGGAAATTGGATCTTATATCGTGTGCAGTACGGTTGAATACGCATTGATGTGGGGTTCCCAACAATCAATCTTGATTATTTTAAATACGAAAATGTAAGTCCGTCGTTTACACGAAGCTAAAATAACAACTTTAGTCTAACAAAACCCTATCCCCAATGGTTTTTTTTTTATGATAATGGAAGGCAAACAAGCAGATGGTTTTCCTGATGGTAAGGAATACACGTCACTTATAGACACCAAAGGTGGAAATGTTGCGTTGCCAACCTGAGGCTGGATGGTAAGACTCTTGCGAGAGTAAGTTTACCGGCTACCCTACCCTCCTAAACCAGAACACGACAATGGCGAGCACTGCCGCTATTGTGGCAGGAGTAGGTAAGGCGGTGGTACCAATCCGGGCGAGTCGTTGCAAGACTCTACCACCTGGTCAATACCATATAGTATAGAGTGGCAAATCTCTCTTTTTTCGAGTTTTATGGAATTGACAAAGTCAAAAAAACAGGCCGGCTTTTTTGACTTTGTCAATTCCATAAAACTCTATCTCCATGTAACTCTAACTCCAACTAATGAGAGTGAGTTATATCGTCCCTAGGATAACGAATAGGTAATTTTGAGATAAAACCAGAGCGTATCTAATATTTATGGTTGATGATTTAGTGATGACCATGAATGAAATTTTATATTCTTAGATGGAAGGCAGATCGCAAACGTAGAGAAGAGAGTAGAGCTCGTCCACCACAAATATACACATTTTAAGGTAAATAGTGTATCGCTTTCTGAAATACTAATATAAAACAAAAAAGTTATTTATCTCGACACTCGTATTTAAATTATACAAATTAGAACTATTTATTATGAAAAATCAAATGAAAGGGCTCGTTGAGAGCAACTCGAAAAATAATAAAAGCTTTTTCTAAAAGTTTTTTTGCTTTTAATTTGTTTATATTAATTATCTTATCTACAATTTAAATGCAGTAAAACGGCAGAAATTAACTTCAGTTTTAAGATAATGTAATGTAAACAAAAATTCGCTTTAAGTATACCTAAGAAACTACTTGTTGATGTTGATTAATTTTTAGGAAACCATACCTCATACAATTAACTGTCTAATCAGAGATTCTTCTCATTTTTGTAGACAGTTGAAAATGTCCGCCGACTCTCGGTCGCTGGCATTTGCTGTTAAAATAATTCGGATAAATTACATTTCAACATTTTTAACATTAGCCCACGATATTGGGATTTTTATGATAAAACAATTTAAATTACATTTTTATGAATTCATAACGAGTTTTTTAATAAGTGAAAGAATATCTCAAGGTTACTACTGCGACTCAAAGTCAAAACCGGTATCGCCAATTTCCATATCATTTGCAATGTTTTAAATTTGACATGCGCCATTTAAATTTTTGCTTTAAAAGTATTTCATTCGGTGTTTTTGAGATTACAAAACTAGTTAATAGTAACAGTGAATCTCAAGGTTACCACTGCGGCTCAAAATCATAACAATGATGTCAAATTACCACAACATTTTCAATATTTTAATATTGACTAACGGTCTTTACATTTACGAGATCAGAGTGTTAAAATGATTTTTCAAATATAATAAAACGAGTTCTAAAATAGCAGCAAAATAATGTTTCATTGTTACTATAATAAAAAAAATTAAATATTTTAAAATTAACTAACACTTTTTTAATACGCTTAAGATTTTTATTAACATTTATTAAATTCAGGACTTTTTTTTGGATATTGACTAATTTGTTGCTAACCGCGTGGTTTTTACAACTTCACCGAACTTTGTGGGCGAGCAGAGTGCTCAGCCCGAAAAATCATTATTTGAATGGGTGGGATCTTCTACAACGCAAACACCAGGGGCTATCTCCGGGGAGATCGAACCTCGACCCGGTGCTGCGTTCTGATTAATGGAAAGAATCTATGGCTCGCCGCTCGGCGTTAAGTGCCGGACGGAAAAGT
Organism: Lasaia peninsularis; assembly: GCA_018236625.1. NCBI lineage: Eukaryota > Metazoa > Arthropoda > Insecta > Lepidoptera > Riodinidae > Lasaia > Lasaia peninsularis. The sequence continues at coordinate 3,809 of DVZL01007935.1, forward strand.
GTTCTTCGTCGCCCACCGACGGTGACGGTGTAGTGTGGTGAAATTCAAGACGAGTATTCTTCTTAAACATAAACACTTGTACTTCATCATAAATCGATTATAATTGAAAATTATTTTTGAAATAGCCGACCGATTTCGCTTTTTACAATATGATCAGGGTTTAAACTTAAGTTTATAACTGTGAGCGAATATCTCAAGGTTACTGCTACGTCCCAAAATCAAAACCGGTATTTTTTAATTTCCATTAACATCTTCGACAAGTATTAAAATGTACACGTGTTTCTCATTTTAAATATGAAAATTTATATCGTCGAGAATTTGGATAATTATTGTATACAGATCATATTTTTAAAGTATCAGAATTCAAAACAAGCAGACGGGTCGTAAACGTACCTAATAATGGGGGGCGCGAACCTGAGGGTGGATGTTAATCTTAGTGCAAAAGTGAATTTTTCAGCTACCTTAACCTTCAACCAGAATACGTGAATGGAAGTACTGACGTTATGTATCAGGAATGCTGGCGGTTGTACCAATCTCTGTGAGGGAATTTGAAACTTTACTACCTCATTAAAGATATTAGTGTTAGTGACAGTAAACTAAGCCTGGTTAGTGGTTGGTATGCAGTAGCACTATTCTACACAGGAGCCCGTACCTACACAGGGTATGTTTACTATTGAAAGTGGTGGAGTATTTTCATCATGTTTTACTATGAAGTTGACTATTCAGTTTTAATTAAATTTAATTTTCATAACAAGTTCGTGTTTAAGAGACATTCAACCATTATATTTCCCCGGCTCTATTTAATTTATTTTCAATCAGTATCAAAAAACATTATTGATATAATAATATGCATTTGGTAAAAAAAATAAACATAAACGGATAGAACAAGTTTGATAAATCTATGTCAGGAAAAAAATATTATGGAAATGAAATGAAAAATGTTTTTATGGAAAGGAAAACAAAAAAATTTCAAGGAACATAGGAAAAATAGATTATAGGAAAGGCGAAAATCCCGTCAAGTTGTTTGACAGCACTCTACCACCAATGTTTTATTGATAATAATATTATTTCACTTACGCTCGTCTCTTAAGAGCAGGCTGGTAAAAAACAGGCCTTTTTTACACGGGGAATTCGGATCAACTCAAGAACAATGCCAAAAACCTTCTACTTCTATACTACTTATTACATAGTCAATTTCAAATTTGAACATTTCAAAATTATCGTTTTGATCTTTATATTTCATTGTATATTGCAGATAATAGTTACAAAAAAAATAACAACACTCAGTTGGATTGTATTATGTGAATGATTGGATTTTGCAAAATTTACTCAAATCGGAACAATTTAATGATTTGGTTTGTGTTCGTTTACTGTACGTGATTGGATCTCACAAAAATTGACTCAAATCGGAACAATTTAAAGACGGAACCACAAATTACAGTTGCCGACATTAAAATTCGTTTTGACTGTTTCATTATAAACCGCAGACAGCAGAGCTCTGGTGTGTACTCAGCCTGTCAGTCAGCGAATTTAATAATCGTGTGCGTGTTATTTAAGATTAACTTTAATTTTAATAAAAACTTTTACGTATAAATTTCAGTTTTTTAAAGTTCTTCCGCCTCGGACAGACTTCGTTTTTCACATTTCGGTAGTCTAGGTTTAACCCCGCCATTTCCAAAAAGTGTACTTTTACCACCAACCAATATGTTGATGGACTTGCTGCCTCCACATCATGGGACCGTCGGCTAATCGTGGATACATAATAATATATATATCAGCATAAACTTTAGGATATGGGATGACAATGTTTATTTTTCATTTTATTTTATTTATGATACCAATAACTTCTGTTGTCATTTAAATTAAAATGATAATGAATATAATGTCTTTAACTGAAATTCTAATATTATTATTCATTACATCAAATTAGATTTCAACGATTTTATTCGCTATAGACATGGTTTTGTGTTACGTAAACTGTTTATTATAACATCAGCTCATCGTATAAACAGATTATTAATATTAAGAAATAACTTGAAAATATAAATTGTTTTAGAACTTTATAAAATCACACTTAAATACCTGTGGTTAGGCTAATACTTAAATAAACAATAACTTCATAACGAAAGTAAATCTTATTTTACGTAATCGCGAAATTGAGTTTTAGTATTCCTCCGCCAGTTCTAATGGATGTCATTAGAAAGTGAGAGACAGCAACATAAGAGGCTTGACATCGACATGACAAAAGACTAAAATTATCATGATAGGATATCAAAAGTATTAACTGATTATGTTAGAGTCACTAGTCAAAACGACTGGTTAAATTTTCGTTCGATTTTTTAATTTCACTTAAAATTTACTGTGCATCATCAACTACGATATTAAACACTATCACACTTTAAATATTAATGTAAGGTACACGAAGGTGGTTTTATCGAAACTTTAGTTTTAGCCCTGATGATGCTGTTAAACGCGAAACCTATTAAAAATTTTTATTATAAACTATATGTGAAAAAGTACATGACGTGTTTCTAATTTAATATATGAATATGTGAAAATTTCACCAAGCGCCAATGATGAATAATATAGAATAAAATCTACTACTACTAACTTTAAGTTGTTGCAAGATTGCTATCTATTATATTTGCATTATTTAAACTTCTAGATTATACTACTATATACTTATTTATTATACTATTATTTTCTATAATTCTTATTAAAAATTATTAACAACGTATTTTCCATACTTCATGACAAACATTTTGTAATAATATCGAGTGTGCTATTCTTTATTTTATCAAAATATATTATACTGGTTTTCCGCCCGCGGCTTCGCCCGCGCGAATTATTTTAACAACACAAACAACTTTCAAAGGGCAACAATTTTGCGACTTATAATACTTATTATTTAAAAACATAACCACTTTTTAATGTACTCGGTTAAAGGAGCCTATGTCCTTTCTCAAGGTCAAGTCTATATCTGTACTAAATTTCATCAAAATCGGTCCAGTGGTTTAGGCGTGAAAGCGTAACAGACAGACAGACAGAGTTACTTTCGCATTTATAATATTAATACGGATTTTTGCTGATATTCTTATTGTCGGGATGTTTAATGATATTGAGTGACATGTGGTCATCTCCCGGAGGTTGCGGTCTGGCGCGAACGTTACTCGAGACGATCTGTCTCTTCTTTCAAATATACTCTATAGTTGTATAGGTCTCGCTTAGTTATGTTTGACCTTATAATGCTCTAAATTATCTATTATTAATTATCGTCTAGTTGAGGGTTTTCATACACAATTACCACAGACAGAATTCTGACTCGAACCTCAACAGGAGTGACTAAATGTGTAGTAATCATACCTACACTGGTTTTGAGTTAAAATGTTTATTAAATTTATTTCGATACTGGCGGCCCGCCCCTGCTTTGCTTGGGTAAAATTATAGTTCAGTGAAAATTCCCTGCATTTTAAATCTGTAATATCTTTGAATACATTCATTCAAATCTCATGTTATAAAGGGCCATGTTGATCTATATTAAATGTACAATGTGTTAAGGATACTAATTAATTGTATGAGTATCGTACTCGTATAATGATTAATGCCGTCGTCTTTTTTTTTCAAAAGAAGAAAATAAAATTTTCCTTTTAAATTTTACCTATGAACTTACAACCTCGTTATACAGAACTTATATGATGATAAAAGCTTAATAAATAGAAGATTAATAATATCATTTCTTAAAATCTCAAGTATTTCTAAATAGGGCTCCAGCTCATAACAGTCAGAGAAAAGGGGATACTTTCCTTCCTGGATCGGGATTTTTAAATAAAAATAATGTCTTCTTTAGCAAAATGTTCTATCTGTAATATTTAAAGTACTTCCCATCCATGTGGCATAGCCGTGGGACACCCTGTATAGTACACGCTTATACATTTTTATTTTATGTAAGTATGGGTAGTTACTAGCCATTTGTTTTATAAATGTATCACACAAAAATAAATTGATAGTATGCACGTATGTACGTATTATGCTAAATCCAAATGTTGTCTGTTCAAATGGACCTTTTTACCCGTCTAGTAAGGTTTTTCTTGCATATTTTTTGTTGGTGTGACCCTTTATTATCTCATACCTTTAACACCGAATCTCATTAGGGTATCATATAAGTATTGCTATCAGCACGATTATTCTGACGTCACTTATCATTATGTTACAAAATGGTGAACAGTAGTTTTCTTCTATTATTTTAATATTTCATAATTAGAGGTCAATTAATATTGTAAAAGGTACCTACCTACCTATATTGTTTTGTAATATGTACTAAAACTTATTTTATTTCAAGCAAATTTAGATTTTTAGTTTAATAATGCTTCCGATGGTGGAATAATATGTTTTCGTAACTACAATCTACAACGGTTATTAACAAGTGTGTTATAGTTATTTAAAGAGAAGGGGATATTTATCAAACTGAGACCATAAATCCATTACGTTTACGTTGTTAGAACGTACAACAATTAAATATTACGAGCCTCCATATAACGAAATAACGCAAGTTACGTGTACGATCTAGATACGTCGTTGCGTTAAGCTTTGCAACTCTAATAATCGTGTAATTTAAAATCTGCGTGCATTCCACTTGTGATACACGAGATTGCCACAACAAGGAAACCGTCGGACGCGCCGCTGCAGCGCCGCGCCGCCGCGCAGCCGCCGCCGCCCGGACGCTGAACGTTATTCTTATTGAATGCTGTAATTCATCTCGGCGAGTGTTAACTCATTCTCAATTAAATCGTGATCTCAGAATAGACATCCGCATTATTCATAACTAAAGGAACAAAGGAACACGAAACATGATCTACAAAACATAGGTACTATAGGCTAATTAAGATTAAATTATACAAGTATAATACTAGCGAAGAGCTGCTAGGTAGAGGATGCCAGTCTACCTTTGTTTGTTATTGTTTGAGGCAAACAAAAATGAAATTTAAATTTATTTATTACTGCAAAAGTACCTACGTCTATGTGTCGACATCTCGCGTTGCACCAAAGCGACGTCACGGTATAATGTTTGTGTGTGAATTACCTTGTTAGGAGATTGAAGAGTGACCTTCACTTTTTATACCGATATCTAAACTGTTTCCCGTGAGAGTTTTATATCTTTAGTAGTGGACATAACCGCAGCAATAACTTATTGCATATTTTAAATTTATAACGAAAAATTTATATAATGCATGTAATTCAATAAATATAAGTGGATTAACTGTATTGTGTCCCAACAATTACAATATCAACCCAGTTACATTAAAAATATATATAAATTATCAAAAAGTATCAACAGGCGGTCTAATCGCTTACGAGCAGTCTCTATGAGTTTTTTTAAAAAATGACTGCTTGTTTTGTATACAGATACTATCCACTAATCGTTAAATATATTAATAATAAAAACAGATATTCAAGCTTCACTACCTAATAGTATTCAAACATTTTTGTTTTTATTTGACATCACAATAGTCTCCGGACACATTAACAATAAATGTCACTTATTGTTAATAGTCCGTCTGACACGAACATGTTGTTCACAAAGACCTTGCGTGCTAATCACCTTAAATATCTGAGTAATAGCGTCTACACGGCAAAATATAGGAACTAACATAACAAACTGTCAGCTTTGACCTTGGAATGACACTCTAGGGTTCCGTGTATATAATTATTAAAAAATTATCATTCAAATTTTTGGAAATTAAATTTGTAAGAACTTGACTTTGTGTTTATAACAAAAGCCCAACATATGGTGTCATAATTTAAAAGCATTAACAATGCACTATCACGTATCCTGGATATATATTTTTTGTGGATATTTCAAAAACCGTTGATCTAATGCCTTAAAACGTTATACCCTTGAAGTATTACCTATCTTGAAAAAAAACAATCGAATTGAGAACCTTTAACTTTTTTGTCAGTAAACTTAGTCCAAAAACCTGGTCTGGCATAAAATCCTGCAAAGTCCTGTATTGGCATTAAAAATCCTGTCTAGATCCATTTATCCGATCGGTTGGTAACCCTAAGAAATAAAATATGTTTTAAAACCTTCATTAATTAGTTGCTAATAAAAAGTCTCTAAAGTTCTAGTAGTTTTATTTTAAAATCATTAAATCTGCATTCAAAGTTTAAAGTATATTCAAAAGTCTTGCGACGGAAACTTCTGTAAAAATTAAACTTTTCAAAGTACGAAATCGAAGCCAGAAGTGGTCGGGGCCGCCAGCGCTTACTCGAATTACTTTTCACTCCGTCTTTTGTAGTCGACTTCATTTAGAGAACTTATAGAGGGTGTCTTTTTTTACCAGCAAAAAATTTAAAAAGAATGCATTGTTAGATCGGTTACAAATTGCATGCCGTGATTAAGACTTACTCAATCAAAGTGGAGGGTAAATTGGAATTTAACTTACCTTTCTGTCGATTTGCTTTGAAATCCTAAAAGGAATTCATTGGCTCTGTCTTTGAGAGATTGAATTTAATTAATTACATCACTTTGAATACTAAAGCTATTTACTTAAGTGAAGCAGATTTTATTGCATTTTAAAAATAGATGTTGAGAACGTGTATGAACCAAACCTATCTGTTTATTTATAGATTTTATTTTATTTTCAGTTTTTGGAACATTTGCGAGCTATCTTTTTATTTAAGGGAAAG
>DVZL01007936.1:0-10494 GCA_018236625.1 Lasaia peninsularis
TTACCTACCTCACCAATACCCTTTGTAACTGGACTTATACACACGCTTACCTACCTCACCAATACCCTTTGTAACTGGACTTATACACACGCTTACCTACCTCACCAATACCCTTTGTAACTGTACTTATACACACGCTTACATTTACCTATCTCGTCCAGCACCGTTTGTTACAAACACTCACAGATACACACTGACGTACCTCCCCCAGCAGAGTTCGTAATTGTACTTACACAATTACTCACACAAACTTATACTTGTGTCACCCATTGTACTGTACCGTGACTGTACGTACTTACACACACATTTCACACCAAGTCTTTTACAGGATTGTGTTTAGATTGAGATTATAGATTATAGACGTATTGAAATGAGTTCAAATGAAATTTAAAATATGGACAAACATATCTTTACGCCAAGTCCCATTGCGAGGTAGATAGAGTATCAAGTGCTAACTGTCAAGATTCCTACATGCTTGCCTAACTTTTTCCAACTTAATTATTCTCTTCATCCAAACTCTTCCGTTTTGGAGGCTTTTGACACCACCTTCGGACACTACGCAAGATATTGGTCGTGGAATGTCAACCTAGGTCCCCTCGGGTACCTATAGTAATTCACATTCGCAATTATTTTCAAATATTTATTACGCCAGATTTTTTTTTATTAACTGTCCTTTTATTAAAATAGAATGTAGAAATCGTGATACTAGGCACTCGATACTCTCCGCCTACTCCGCATGGGACCTGGCGTGAAGATATGTACGCTTAATCCTTTATACAACATAAACGTAAATCCGCTATGTTTACAGAAACATCACTACCGCGAGTTAGATGCTGATATCCGCGACAGTTTGGGGAGGCTCCCCGATGGGTTTGTCACTTACTGGCTGAGAAGGTTCCCCCTCCTGCTGCCCCACGTCTGGCTACAAATGCAACAGTTCAGGCACGAGGACACGCTGCAGGCCTATTACCCCCACACTTTCACATTTAGCAGGGAAGACGTTCCAGAACTTTCCAGTGAAGATCACGATGAGGATGTACCAGTAGATATGTGTGATCCAGAGAAAAATGAACTTTTCGTAAAGAGTAAGGTGTACTATGATGAAAAAGACATGGAGAAACCGAGGATGTATAGAAAAGAAGGATCGCCTCGTAAATTCGTTGATTGGCGTAATGATAATAATAAAATAAGACAAGATGACGTCAGGCTAAGAGATAGGCATTATTATAAGAAGAAAGAAAAGAAAAAGGAAGATGTGCCCATTTGGCGATTGCCCCCCCAGTGAACTGCACATTAGGTAAGTTGCAAGTGGCGTTTGGCGATTATGATTGCAAACATTCGTCGCAGATTGGGAATCTGGACTTGAGGATTTATATCCAACAGTAGAAAATGACGGATAAGGCTATACGTGGCTGTTGGAGTTATAAATTATGTCATATTACAGGAGAATAGATGTTTTTAGGTAAAAGTGACTATCATATAAGGACAAAGCTAGTGTGTTTGTGACAAAGCGTTTTGTCGACAGATATAAAACATATTAACAATATTTTTTCATATTTTGGCATTTATTTTATTTAAGTTTTATCAATTTAAATAACTAATGGATATATATAAAAAGTGTAATTGCTTTAATTAATTTATTTATTTAAACTTATTTTTGCACGGTATAAATATAATAAGTTATATAAAAAGCGAACTCTGTGTTTAGCATTCTTTACCATACAGCCTTTGGGCCAATAGAAAAAAAATATATATAGTATTTATTTAAATTTGGTAAGTACTTAAACTTAGATAAAATTTCCAGTAGCGTCAGAACGTCAGACAAGAAGTTTTTTTTTACTAATGGAAATAAAAAAATCGCAAAAATTATGATTACGAAGCTATTAAAAAAACTGGTCACGTGCGAGTCGGACTTGCGCATGCGCAAAAAATACATGTCTTTTTTAATTTTTACATTTCATAATTTGTAATAAGGAAATTATTATAGTTATTTAGGTGTAATGTACTATCTATAATTACACATAGTTGTAGTGTAAAGGAGTTGAAAGGATATATTTTTTATACAGTGAAGAATATCAGCAATCAGTATGTATAAGGTACTTGAAATTTCTCAATGGAGGCCGGACGTCACATAATTGTAACAATAACGTAATAGAAATAGTAACATAATAACAAAAACATACATTGCCATAAAATATAATAACAATTCTTAAAACCTTAATTTTGAAGACAAAAATAAAAAAACAGTTTTTGACTTCGAAATATGTATAGTTGAATTTTAAAATAGATAAAAAGAAACTGAGTGAAATGATTTGCTTCCATTTTTTGTTCAGCAAAAGGAGCGGCCTCAGAAATGTTAATACCGCCCGCTAAAGACTATTTAATATTGTTCTTCAGTCGCCCTTACCTCAAACTGACCTGTTTTCGTTTCATTCAAAAATACTTAGTCCATAGCTTTGAAACTCGGCTATTAGATGCCCAATTCGAGTGTGACGTAGTTTTATTGGATGCTTTCCATCCGCACCTTTCGGTTGCCCTGCAATTCTCCTTCAAGTATCCACTTATAGAATATGACGTCACATAAGCAAACGCCTTTATGCGTTTCTGCCAGCTTAAGAACTAGAATTATTTATCGTATCAGAATTATTATTTTGCCGACCTATTTCTTAACTGACTGACTTTATCGGCGTCTGAATTTTAGTAAATAAAATAGCCTAAGCTATTCCATATTATATTAACTGTCTGCCAGTGAAAGTTCTGTCAAAATCGATCCTGTCGTTTCAGAGATTAGCGGAAAGACAGAAATTCTAAAAAATATTTATTGGTATATCTGTACCTTGTAAACATATGTATGCATTAAGTAAAAAGCGGTTATTTTGATATTACATACCTACAGACACTCCAATTCTATTTATTTCTATAACATAAAATAATAGTATAGCAATAATATTGTTGCTTATGCAATATGATTTTGGCTCCGGCATTAGTAAAATGTCTGATTATTCGCCTCGCATTTTTGAAATTAATTTAGAGTTACATCATAAGACCTAATAGTCGGCTAAGGGATTATTGTTATATTATGGTGTGTTTGTCACTCATGTCACTGTCATTTTCTAGATATGTATAATGATTTTTGAAATATTTAAACAAGCTCAACAGAAAATTTTAGGTATTTTTAGACTGATAGTTTCTATATAGAAAACTGTAACAGTATTATACATTGATTCTAAACAAAATCATACTTCATTGGAAAAATATGTTTGTTCAGACAAAACAATTAGTGTCTATTATTATTATTATTCAACAATATAGCCTAAGTTATACCATATTACATCAACTATCTGCCAATGAAAATTAGACAAAAATTATAAAAAATGTTATTTTAAAAACAATTTGTAAAAAGATGTAGATGTGTCACTGTCAGTGGTCGGGCTGTTAGTCTAGGTATCCTACCCTCCTGGCCGGAGCATGACAACATCAATACAGCGGCAGGTGGATGCCGTGTGTGTGTGCATACATATACATATACAATGCATTTATGGTAATCCTGATTGAATACATAGCAAAATTGTTTTACTAAGATTTTCTGGTTTTCCTCCAGTTTTGACAGCTGTCACAAACTAAAAAATAGTTTTTTTGATGTTTTTCTTTTATTTCGAATAAAAAATGTGCTAGGAAAGAATCTGCTGGAAAGGATTTATAGAAAAAATTAACGGAGCTTAATTAATTGAAACATTTATATTTTATATTTTTCGTTTGTGCAGTTGGATGTTAAATCGTATGATATGATTTAATATGAGCGTATACAATTTAAAGAAGTGCAATCAATTAGATATAATTTGCAACGAGTTTGATAATTATTTAGTATGTAATATAAGGTTTGTTTTGAAATTATTTTGACATTGTTTATAATAGTTTTAATTGTGTACATAAGAGATTAATATATACATTTTTATATATTTATACCATAGGTTTCTAATGAATAGGGACCAATGCAAAGTTTTTAGACGTTTAGGTTTACGTTTTTTCAAATTATTAAACATAAAGGTTAAGCGGAATGAGTATGATGGAAGATGAAATGTGACATTAATTGCGTAAAACCCTAGTTTTTTGGTTGTACATTTTTTATACATCTCCACAATTTTTTAAACATAAATATTTTTATGGTATGTTTGAAAAGCTTATTTAGTAGTTATTTGATTTGTTCTGTGACTTTTTTCTTTTTATTTTCTTTATTTTTCTACAAACGTATTAGTATTGTAACTAAATGGAAAATTATTGTTAATTAAATGTATGACTGATTTTTGTTTGCACACAATATTTAATATCATTACATACATATTATAAAACAAAGTCACTTTTTTTCTGCCCCTATGTATGCTTAAATCTTTAAAACTAAGCAACGGATTTTGATGCGGTTTTTTAATAGATAGAGTGATTCAAGAGGAAGATTTTTATATAGTATACCCGTGCAAAGCCGAGGAGGATCGCTAGTTGTTAAAATAAGGCAAAAAACTACCTGCTTCTATTTTCATTATCCAAATGCTTTATGAATTGTTCTGATGCTGAATGGTGGTCCACAATCGACACGTTGTCTCTATGGAAACTGTGGAGTACGGCTATGTTCACTTCCACTAGCGCTTTGTCTTTCCACAATGAAACGTATGAATTTGTGTCCAGATCCATTTTCATTGCTACGTTCTGGAACATGAAATAAAAAAAAACAAATGGAATTTTAATTAAGCTAAAAAATGTTAACATTTTTGAAAAAAAAATATCATCACAATATTTGCATGCCAATTAATGGTCTTAGTAGCTAAGTATCTATTGTAAAATTGACTGTAAGACTTAAGAACTGTGAACTCTACTAAAAGCAAATAAACGAACTTGAACTAAAGGACACCAACGACACTCGACCACAGAGGCGATTTAAATTACCTAAAAAAATTTTCAATGAAAAATAATAAATTGAATTTTAATTTTATGCTAAAAATGTTAACATTTAACAAATGGAGATATTTTTTATATTGAAATATTTTTTTAAAAAATATTTCTTGATATATTATTTATTAAATAATTGACAATTATTATTTAACTATCATTTACTATTATTTTGTTTCTATTATACCACTAGCTGACTCAGGGAACTTCGTACATTAGTAGCTAATAATGGTTTGTATCGGGAAAAACAATGTCTTTTTTCCTATGTTACTTGAAGTTGTCCCAGTTTTTCTTTCCATAGAAACCTTCTCCTGACAGTAAAAAAAAAAAATAATGAATAGTGAAGACCAAGAAAAATTGTTATTTTTTTTTGGAAGCTGACGTTCAAAAAGAGATTTTAAATAATACTATTTATATAAATAAATAAATAAAATTGCAGTGTCTATATATAATATTAAAATAACCGCTTTTTACTAAATACATATATACCTATGTGTTTACGAAGTACATATACCAAACTAATATGTTTTAGGATTTTTGTCTGTCTGTCTATCTGTTTGTACCCGCTTATCTCTGAAACGGCTGGACCAATTTTGACGGGACTTTCACCGGCAGACAGCTAATTTAATAAGAAACTTAGGCTACTTTATTTTAGAAATGTATAAAATAATTAAATAAAAACGCGGAGGAAGTCGGCTAGTTTTTAATAAAAATATTGACTATTTGATTTTTGCAAACAATCATTCATCTTATATGTGAAATTCTCGTGTCACAATATTCGCCCAAAACAGCTTGACAGATTCTCATGAAATTTTGTGAGCATATGGAGTAGGTCTGAGAATTGGACAAAAGCTATTTTTCATAGCCCTAAGTGCAGAAATTCGCCGGGTCAGCAGCTAGTCTATTTATAAAAAGTACGAATCAATATGTATTCGTTTATACTGATAAAACAGATGTTTATTTATAGCAAACAAATGCTAAACCTTTGTGATGCTCCTTGAGGGCAAAATGACATTTGCAAAAATTACATGTCACTCATCTGACGTAAGAAGGAGGTAATAAATTTCCTTATATTGCGGGCACTTTACAACCGATTTCTAAATTAGAGTAGTATCTCTAAGCACTGCGTGATACGATTGGAATTTGAACTAAATTTGGTTGAATATATTATAATTTAAACTAAGTAAATTTGCAAAACCCGATTTCTATTTCACTATTACGTCGTCTAAGTAATTAAGTTTTTCTTCATGTTCCAGAAGGTACTACATCAATTAAAATAAATTTACTTATGAAGTGTTACCTATCTTAAAAAAAATCTTCAATATACTTACAGAATTAACCGAGAAATCACGTAATAAACAAACAGACGAATTGAGAACTTCATCCTTTTTGAAGTCGAATAAAAGGTAAAGAAGTAGTTTGAATTTAATTATGGAAAATAGCTCAAGTTACTCCTTATTACATCAACTATCTGCCAGTGAAAGTCCCGTCACAATCGGTTCAACAGTTCCAGAGATTATCCGGAACAAACAGACATACAAAAAAATCTAAAAAAATGACATTCTCATTTATATCCCGTATATACATGCTTTCAGTAAAACGCGATTGAATTTTACAAACAGACTGATATATTTTATTTATTCGTATTGATAGGAAGATGGATTTTTCTTGTGAACGTAACCTAATAGCTTCTCATTTCCATTCACATAGATGACTTTTGAACTTGCAACAAAACTTCCAAAGCAATTCGAACATATTGTACAAGTACATTAGAGTTGAGAGCGTAATATTATCAGCGTATTACTAGAAGCGTGAAGGAACTTGATAATGAAGTTTGGAAAATTATCAGAGTTTGGAACATTAATAAATATCGTCTCTCCCATATCCCTGAAAGGATAGGCAGAGGTACAAATGCACCCACGATTAGCCGATAATATTAGGTTCCATATGACAGGTGGCAAGTCTTTTACCACATCGAGTATCATTAATCACCGTTAAAGCACTCAGAATTTTCTTATGGGCTTAGACAGCGAACAAGCTCAAACACGGCTCTCCGAATGGTAAGAGACAACAGTGCTTAGAGACACTATAGATGTTGTAGGTAGTTCGCTGTCCTATGGCTATAGCCCTTATGTGCAAGTCTACCGGCTACCCTACCCTCCAAACTGGAACATGATAATGTCATTATGGCAGCAGGAATAGGGAGGGGAACACTCTACCACTAATAGTCTAGTTGGGAGTGATAAAGTTAACCTATGCGCACCTCTTACTACCAGGCAGCTCGCCTGGTAGGGAGTCAGTTGATCTATTCTAAAGGGACCATGAGCAATACAGGATGTACTTAAATTAGAAAATCTTGGCATTTGTAACATTACCTCAACAATATTAAGTCTATTCGCATCGCAGAGGTTCCGACAGCCGATTTCTGTGCCCATGTACCAACCGTTGAATGCTGTCGCCGTGAACTCTAGACCGCCGCAATCCAGACGCATGTTTGATACAGCGGGCAAAGCGTACCAACGTAACCCTAATTCATGGAACCACTCGTAACTGTAAAGTACAACAATGATTTTACGTAGTATGTCGCAGCCATTCGTTTGAAAAAAAAACGTTTAATTTGTGCATGATATAACATTCAATATAAATATTTAATAATTAAAGAATATCCCAAACTTTTTAGGATAGAAAAAAAATATCTAAAAGTCATCGGCGTACGATTATGACACTGAGTAAGCGGCGAAGAACTCGGTAAAAAAATCTTTTTTTTTTTAATACTATAAGTACTCTTATACTGGTAATGTTACGAGTACATAACTGTGTAGCTATAGGACTGTATGAGTTATACATTTTCACATAATTAAAAAAAACACCTCATCAATTGGAAAGTAGGTCAAATATTTAAGCGTAATCAGCGTGAGATTTTTTTTAATTCCTTAAAAATATAAAAAAGTTATTTAAATTTATCAAGTACTGGAAAAATAATAAAATTAAAATACCTCAAATAAAAAGCGGTGGCAACCCACACATAAAATTATTATTTTCTTACAGTCTTATAACAGGTTAACCTGCAGCTAACGGGTTATCTTTTATTTACTACACAACCTGTATATATAAGTAAAGATAACAAATCATTAAAAAATAATTACTATTTAAAAACTTACGTAGGATGTTCCAATTTTATTTCCATGATAATGTCACGAGGGATTTCGAAATATTCTGGATCCTTTCCGTCAGCAGACAGCACCAGAGGCAAAATATCCCACGGGGTTCCAGGCGGCTTCCATCCTAGCTTGATGCAAACCTGAAGACAGTTATATCGTCATTTTCTCAAGGTTTCCGTACTCAAAAAAAAAACGGAAACATATCACTAAAATCCCGCTGTCAGTCTCTCTGTTGTCTGTCTGTATGTCTGTTACAAAAATGTATCTCATCGCAAATAATTGCATCATCTCGCGATAGCTAGAAAGCTCAAATTTTCACTGATGATGTATTTCTGTTGCCGCTATAATAATAAATACTGCAAACAAATAAAATAATTATATAAAGGCTGCTCTCATTCAACCATGTGACCATTCATTAAGAAGGTGCGGAATATTGATTCATTTAGAAGAATAAAACATAGGCTAATTTTTGACAGACTACGTTAAAATAAATAATAGTTTAAAAAACTATAAACACGCTTTTATTGCTTGTACAACTAAAAACTAGAAAATAATTCTAAGTTATGAAGTGTTCATGTTACAGGGGGAGAAAACCAAACTTAAATATTTAACAAAATAATTTAATTCAGAGTAAACTCAAACAAACTCGCTCAAAGATTCCGCTACATACATACATACATACATACATACGTACAACCCAAGCTAATAAAAGCGTATTAATAAATATCCCCGGACACATTACATAGATTGAACTAAACCCAAAATAAGCAAATTATATGCTTGTGTTATGGGTGTTAGTCAAAGATAATATACAGAGAAATACTCAAATTGAGACGAGAATATAATAATAAGCCAGACCCGAAAAGCATCATCATCAGACATAATCATTCAAAGGCCTGTTCTCGTCGGGAATAGAACCGACGATGGTCACTGGAGTTTGTCTTGAACGCAAATCCCTCGACCAACGAGGCGGCGACTTACGAGAAATAAAATAACTTTAAAATTGCGTAAAAGAAAAAAAACAGCGAGTGAATTTAAAATATAGGTAGAATTAAAAAAAATAAACTTATTAAGTACTTTAGTTTTGGTGGTTAAGGACGTTTACACACAATGCACATATTTTTTTAAATTTTTCTTTTTTGTATTTAGTAAAATGAATATGTATTGTGTAGATATAGCCGTTAACGTCATATAAAAAGGATTAATATTTTATCAATTTATATGTATATTGTAGTTATATTTATTTATTAATTTTGTGATAATCAGAAAAATAACAGCTTTTTGTCATGTTTATTTTTACATTTAATTACTTAAACATATAAATAAATATACCATCACGCATATATTCCCAAAAGCGTAAGCAGAGGCACAATATGTAGCAAGCAGCAAATCCGTCGATATATCTAACATAAATCCTGGATTTCTTAACGATGTTTTCTTTCATAGCAAGAGCACTCAGAAAATGTACTTAAGTTAGAAAAACTCATTGAATCATGGCGAAGATCGAAACTGGACTACAGAAATGGAAGTTCCACTAGACTATCAAGGTTCGATAGTTATTTTTGGAAATGTAATAAATAAAGTAATGAGAAAGCACTCGTCAAATAAAATGCGTCCATATGACAACACACATAGTAATCGAGAGAGAGTCAATGTCAAATGAACATGACATTGATGACAACCCTATACTTTAATATGACTATCACATACCTTAGAACACAAAAGGATAGCAAGCTTATATGAGTTTATGTTATAGAGTTTACAAATTTAGGTACAAATAGAAAGCTATGCAAAGAAGGTAGATAGTATGAGCAATGCAATACTTGGTCTTGGTTTTGCGTATCAAGTCTTGGTCTTGGTTTTTAGTCCTTGGTCTTGTCGAGATTTTTAGCTGACTCGTTGTTATTCAGTTAACATTTAAAAAAATAAACTGAATTCAATATGCCAACTATATATTTCCGAGAAATGCATATTTTGTTGACGCTGTTGGAAATATTTTATCTCATATAAATACTGTGCGTAAGCATTTTCGGTTGAGTCTTGCGTATGGTATTTGTCTTGCATAATCGATCTTGGTATTGATTGGTCTTGCTAGTCAAAGGATTGTCCAAGACCAAGACCAATTTTGCACATCACTAGTTTTAGAATACGATATAAATATATTGAGTCTTGCGTATGGTATTTGTCTTGCATAATCGATCTTGGTATTGATTGGTCTTTCTAGTCAAAGGATTGTCCAAGACCAAGACCAATTTTGCTCATCACTAGTTTTAGAATACGATATAAATATAATAAATATAAATATTACTGGACAATTTACACAAATTGATCTAACCCCAAAGTAAGCAAATTATATGCTTGTGTTATGGGTGTTAGACAACGATACTAATAC
>DVZL01007937.1:0-10494 GCA_018236625.1 Lasaia peninsularis
CACGGTGTTGGTGACAATAGACCCTGTGCTCGCCTCTTACGAGCTGCCTGGGTGGAAGGCAGGTGGCCTATTCTACAACGGAACCCGGACCAACACGGGGGACGATTTTATGTCATTTTTCTGTGATGCGGTATAAAAAAATGACGAAAATTAAAAAATAAAATGTAGGACTTCCTAAACCCATCTAGTTAATAATAATTATATTTCATACTTGGGTAAAGAAGGAATTTTTTTCGGAAGTCATCATGCCCTCATGTCATATCATGGGACCTGATGTTGTCGGCTAATCGTCGGTACATATGTACCTCTGCCTACCATTTCAGGGATATGGGCGTGGTATTTTTTTATTAAATTTAAGTCATTAAGTTATTTTTCCATATTATTAAGTAATAACAAATTTATGCTACATGTTTACGGCACTATGGTTCCTTAGTTACATGTTTTAAGGTAGAAATAATATAATTAAAATAAAACCATGAAAAATAATTAGTCTGTTTATATAACTTGAATTATACAAATCCAAAGTTTTACATAATACCTATGTAGGTATAACAAATATTTACAATATCCCTAATATACACAAATTTAAATCAGTTTCAACTTAAGTAATAAATAAATCGAGAACTATTACAATGAATATAAGAACTATTTAGATACTTGGAATGATTAAAAAAATGTCTTTTTTATATCAAACATTTCCAATCAGACAGTCAAACTCGTACTTGTTTTTAAAAACTCTACCTCCTTAAATGTTAACACTGACGCATCGACATTATAAGTAGGTACCACAATAATTATGTACGAGAATAAATAGGTATAAGCGTTAATTATGCACATTTTATCTCTTAGTTTATGATAGATCTTTAGTTTTCTTAAGTTGTATTATTAAAGTTTTTACACTGTTGAAAAACTTTCGACTAATTTGGATGATGTTACTAATTTATTTATTAACCAACTTCAAACAAAGGTTGACTTGAGAACCTCCTGTCCTCAAGTCGTCGGAATTAAGACCTTCACCGATTATTCAAAAAAAACTGCATCGATTTAGAAATTTCTTTTTTTGTTTGAAAGGGTACATACCTCAAAGGTGGTCCCATGATCACCATGTCAAGATCTGATGATGAGATCCTGGAGAAATAGAAGGAACCCTTCACATGTTATAGGCATACTTGAAAGGTATACCAATTCTATAGGCATATTTGGGTATTTTGTTTATCATATAAACGACATGATAATGAAATGAAGTCGGGTTTTGCAGTTTTACTGTTTAGCTAAATTATTCCATGAAACTGACAGTATACATTTAGCTTCATCGTGTATTCTTTGAAATAATTTACAAATAAAAAAAATCTACCTAAATTTAAACTAAAACCTAAATTAGTACAAGTCAGAACCAAATTAATCTAGAATAAATTCGTATAATACTTTTAATAGCCGAAAATAAACTACCTACATAAATTATAAAAAAAACATTGGTTTATAAAATCGACAGGCGTACGTTAAAGCTACGAAAAATATATGAATAAGATTCGAAAATCTAAATTGTTTGGATTACCTAACTGGACTGCTTTGGCCAATTAGGACCGGCTGCACGAGATCAATCGTATTAGAACTGGATTCTGCAGTTAAGATTATTTATATTGTTAGATTGAAATAAGCAACTCTATATATATGTAGTAGGTACGTTCGTGTAAAGAACAAGAAAGTCAAGTTCGAAGTGACTAGTTGAAGTCATTCTTTCCAATGAAATGGTTGTGTCCTAATAAATAGAAGTGGTCGCCCGATGGTCGAAATTCAACCATAATAAATTTAAATTATAAGTTATTTTGCGAAAATTTTATTTACGATTTAAAAAATTTTTTTTTGTTCAAAACTCTTGTATCGTTTGCTAAATGTCCTTGACCGTTATATTAGGAAATTTAAAACCTTATAAAACATTAAATGAA
The DNA here is from genome assembly GCA_018236625.1 of Lasaia peninsularis. Taxonomy (NCBI): domain Eukaryota; kingdom Metazoa; phylum Arthropoda; class Insecta; order Lepidoptera; family Riodinidae; genus Lasaia; species Lasaia peninsularis. Next base: position 1,947 of record DVZL01007937.1, read on the forward strand.
CAAAACAAACGATTTTACAACAGAGTGTGTATGTACATGTATATGTGTGTAAAGCGCATAGTATAGGGTGTAATGTTTTAGTTATTGATTTACTTAATGTATTTTTTAAGCATTATTATTGAAACGGGTCTAAAGTTTTTGCTTCACGTATTAAAATATAAATAATAGTAATAATACACATTTACCCTGAACACTACATTCTTAACACAAACGTACAAGTTCGTTGTAGGAATATCAATATTTTTTTATTTGTTTATAAAATATGGTTAAAAAAACTTTACGCAGAAACCTGGAGAGGTTTTTCTCTGTAAATAAGCCACAATTATGATTATTATTAACATTTTCATATGTTGTTTATTTATATGTACAATATAGAATTTAGTATACCTATACTGAATGTGCGTATGCTAAGAGTAAAAAAGTAAAACTTTATGTTTTATCAAAAATCAAAACCTGAAAAGTTAATACAATTCATTTATATAATATCTTTCTTTCACATATTTTTGTTCAGTTAGGTTAGTTAGGTTAGTTACAGATAGTTAGTTCCTCGTCTGGAATCTCCCTAATATAGTATCAAGCTTTAAGTATGATTATTTAAAAACTGTATTCCTACAAACATTATAAATGCGAAAGTAACTCTGTCCGTCTGTATATCTATTACGTTTTCACGCCTAAACCACAATACCGATTTTGCTAAAATTTGGTAGATACAGTTGACCTTAAAAAATAACATAGGCTTTAACCGATTACATTAAAAAGAGTTGTTCATCGTAAGTATTGTAATCAAATTTTGAACTACTTATTGTTGTTCATTATAAACTGTATTATAAACTAACTCCTGAATTTTCATTCGTAACATTAATTTCTTAGCTGGTCCTAACTTTCTCACATGTGGTATGAGGCTATCAAAGAATCCAATATCTTCATCCTTAGCTGGATCTTGTGGTTCACTAACACTTCTCTGGGGTTCTTCATCATCGTCATAGAAATCAGTTTCCATGATAATCGGTTTTGTGTCAAATTCATCATACTCATCTTCTTTGACACTGACTACGACATCTGCTTCGTTGGTGGGTTCAACATAGTAGCTGCTGCATTGGTCAGGAGTATCATAGTCGGGGGCATAAGTGTCATCTGCTGTGTCATTTCCTTCGTAGTCGTTGAATTGGTTTGTTAAAAATTGCAACTTTGGAAGGTAGCTCCATTCGGAGTCTTGTTTTCTAACTTCTTTTCTTGCTTGGTCTCGTAGATATTTCCACTTTAACCTTGCTTCATCTCCTGAATATAAACATTTAAAACATTAAAGAAGAATGATTTTATCAACATACGACTCGATAATTGTGGCCATTTTAGACCCCCCTATAACTTCGTTGTGGGTTATACAAGAAGCCTGAATTTTCAGTTACTAAACAGGCATTGTATAAATACATATATTTAAAATTTCAATTTGAACCAGTAGTTTAAGAATTGTAACCTTATCACTGATTGACTGGCTGACGTAGAACTTTCAGAATATAATTAGTGTTTAGTCTAAATCAAGGTCAAAATTAACGATTTCATAATTTCTGTCCAGTTTTCTACCACCACCACCTCATGAATAACTTTGTAATCCTAACCTATATATAATAATCTAAACCTATATAAACTTTGTAGTTTTCAGGTAATGATTTTTTTCTCCGTGTTGGTTCGGGTCCTCTGTGTAGAATAGGTTATCAAGGTCATTGTCAGCAAGACCACTGATGGTAGAGTGATGTGCAGCAATTAGCCCGGGTAGGGATCCACCATCTTAACTATTTCTACCGCCGTAATGACAATGTCGTTTTCCGGTCCGGAGGATAAGGGAGCTGGTAGACTTGCACACCAGGCCTAACACCCCAGCCCCAGGACAACGACTCACCTACAACAACTATGGTGTCTATAGGCCACGGTTGTCTCTTACCATCATATAAAAAAAAGAAAATGGTTGCCATAATATATTTTACGCGTCAAATATTCATATAAAGTACATAACATAAAGCATGTTAATTTCTAACATAATATACAATGGATATCTTAATACTAAAACAGATAAATAAGTAAAATAAATATCCTCAGGCCAATTTTCCCAAAGGAGTTGGAGATACACACATACTTATGCACCCACGATTAACCGACATATTTTTCACAAAATGGTACAAGAATACGTCTCTTTTACATAGTTCATATAGTAAAAAGTTATAAACACATAAAAAATAACGCACGAATTGATAAGCTCCATTTTTAGGGTTCCGTACCCAAAGGGCAAAAATGGAACCCTATTACTAAAACTCCGCTGTCCATTTATTTCTCTGTCTGTCACCAGACTGTATCTCATGAACCGCTTTAACTAGACAATTGAAATTTTTACACATGATGTTTTTCTGTATCCGCCTATTTTTTTATATGATAACAGAAGGCAAACAAGCAGACGGATTTCCTGATGGTAAGAAATACACGTCGCCTATAGACACCAATAGTGGAAATGGTGCGTTGCCAACCTGAGGCTGGGATAGTAAGCCTCTTGCGTGAGTAAGTATATCGGCTACCCTACCCTCCAGACCAGAACACGACAATGGCGAGCACTGTCGCTATTGTGGCAGGAATAGGTACCAATCCGAGCGAGTCGTTGCAAGACTCTACCACCTAGTCAATGTCACGGTGTTGGTGACAATAATCTCTGTGCTCGCCTCTTACGAGCTGCCTGGGTGGAAGGCAGTTGGCCTATTCTACAACGGAACCCGGACCAACATTAATGTTTGTTTGTTACAGCGGCAACAGAAATTTGAACTTTCTAGCTACGACGGTTCACGGATATAACCTGGTGATGGAAAGACAGACAGATAGATGGAGAGCGGAGTCGTAATAATCGTGTTTTTACCCTTTGGGGGTATAGAACCCTAAAATAAATAATCCCTTACATTTCATTTTCCTTCCAACAGTAGGTAGAAGTCAAATCTTTTAAAAGCCCAGTAATAATAAATAGCGCTGTTTCCATTAAGGAAAAATTTTTTCGATCACACTGTATATATGTTCGTAGGAGTGGCGGTTTTTAAGGTTCCGTATACAATGAGTAATAACGGACTAATTATTAATACTTCGCTATCCATTTGTAGCCCATTAACGATATAATAAAATAATAAAATATATAAGTAAATTTTTAAAGAGGCGCACTAGTAACAACTTTTACGATCAATAGATGTCGCTATCCATATGTGGATCGCGTTAAATATAACGGGTAGTCGCTCGATATATTCTTAGGGTCTATTTCACCACGTCTGAGTAAAGTTACAAGTAAGCTAATCGCTCAGTAAACTTATGAGTAAATGCAGAAAACAATTTCACAAAGTTCGAGTAACGTAAAATGGAACTAATTTACTTGATAATAAATTATATCTGTCAAGTAGTTAGTACTAATCAATGAGTAGTTAATTACTTACATATTCAGTTTAAAATAATCAATTACAATGGAGTACCGGTGAAAAGTGTTTTTTTACTGATTTTATTTATACATCCATACAAATAAATAAAATTGGAGTGTATGTATGTAATATTCATATAACCGATTTTTACTAAATGCATATGTATGTTTACAAGGTAGTATATATACCAAAATATCATTTTTTAGCATTTTTGTATGTTTGCACCCGATAATCTCGTAAACCGCTGGACCGATTTTGACGGGACTTTACCGGCAGACAGCTGATTTAATAAGGAATGGCTTAAGCTAATTTGTTTCAGTATTTTATTTTAGAAATCTTTAAAATAACATGATCAAATCAAAACGCGGACAAATCGCGGGCACAGCTAATAGATTTGGTACGATACCTGGATTTAGGAGTCTCAGTGGTTTAGTGACTCGCGCTTCGGACTTCTATTCCGGTAGTCCAAGTTCGAACGTCGCCATTGTTTTTAAAACTGGTGCGCTAGTCAAATCCCCTAGATTGGGTAAATAAACTTGATAAAATCTGCATAGCGCAAAGACGAGAAAGACAGAACCCTTATTGTGTGAGTACAACTCGCACTTGGCCAGTTCCATTTTCTCTTTCACAAACGAAGATCGCTTTGTGACTTGTTGGTAAATAAACGAAGCTCACGAATTGGGTTTGATGGGGAGATATTAGGCATGTGCAAAAAGAATGGAAAGATATCGATATCGACTTATTATGAACATATAAAAATCGATAAATTTCAAACCAAGTTACGCCATGTCTGGAGGCGAGAACGCCAAGTATTATGATTTTACATATTTGCATAGCTTTTTCCACAATAATTCCTCTTCACTCAAATACGCTGGATTCGCATATTCTAGACCACCCTTGGATAATACATGAGCAGTAATACATGTCCTCCATCTTGGGTGATACTGTCGTAAACATATTATTTAATACCATTTATTGAAATAATTCTCAATAATTTTATTGAGAATTATATTTAACTTTTTATCTTTTTCTTAAATAATTTAAGACGAGTGAAGATAATTTTAATTTCGCTCCTCTAACATGATTTTTTTTCAAATATGTTTTATAGATCTTCGGTGAAAGTGATCTCTTTCCATTTTTAATTGCAAGAAATATACGACGTCTATGGATCCAAACGATGGTGCGTTTTCAACATGCGACGGTCGTGGCTTAAGACATTAGACTATAGAGTACACACCTTCCAGGGGTTGTGTAGTTTCTCATTTAAAACTACAAACTTAAGGGGCTCGGAAGACCGATCAGTCAACTCCTCGGTTTTCCTTTTGTCCACACTTCATGTTCCTGAATTCTCAGGACGCAAAACATTCAATCTAAATTTTGAGTATACTTTCAACAAATAATCAATATTCTTTTTTATTTATATATTAGGGCTAAATCAGCTAAATAATTGTTTAGAGGTCTTCAATACCGTCCACAGCCTTCCATAAAAAAACTTTGAGTTTATTAAAATCACTTGGTATATACTTTTAATGAATACCGTCGCCTTTGGATGTTTCAGCATGCCTATTGTCGCAGAACCTAACGGCACTGTTATAATACTATACAAATATGAATATTGATGATGTGACATGAGTTCGTAACATTTTTTTATTATCACTGCTTTCTTCACTTGAAAATTTAACAAATTAAGATCATTATCATATTATTTGACAAAATATTATCTAACTTCAAACCTTACCTACATTTCATCAACAACGGTCAAGTAGTTACATCTTCATATGACAGAAAATTATAATGGTTTAAAAACTGTCTTAACTGTTTTTTAAACCGTTATAATTTTCGTCGGCTAAGACCAGGATAAGTTATGATATCGTACTCTTTTCACTTTTGGCGTTTGATGAAACTGCAATACTTAGTTATAATTATTAATGTAAGAATAAGCTTAAACCAATTTACTTATTATATTTTTCCTTTTAAAAAGAAAATAAGATAACAATCAAACTTAAAAAGGAAAACAGTAAGCGTAATATCACTAATCAGGCCCGATACTTTCTTTATTTTCAGGAAACTCACTTATGCCTAACGCTTCAAATATTAATTTTCACATTAGCTACATTATTTTCGGACGTTTGTTATTTATTAATTACCAATTAGAGACGAGAAAGTTATTCATCGGTCAATGAACAAAGTTATGTTATTAGCCCACACTAATAATAAAGAAAAAACATTTGTATTTTTCTTGTGTGTTGTGACGAATAAAATCAATGATACGATTCCAAAAATTCTTTCATCATTAGAATGCTACATTATCACTGAGTGACATAGTTTACATTAATATGTAGAAAAATAGGGATAAAATTTCACTTGATTAAATTAAAAAAATATATCTTTTATAGCATGTACTGCAGAAACGGTTGATGATAGATCAAAAAATGTTCTACAATATTAAAAAATATATCTATATAAACAAAAAGCTTCACTGTACTGTATGTCCCAGTATTAGGGTTTTGCAAGTATCACATATTTTTTAGAGTTTGATATAAATATTGACTGTAGTCAGACCATGTTATCCATAACCATACATTAATCCTTAATAAAATAAATGAATTGGTATTGAAGCCTATTTTTTTATCCGCAGTTGGTTTTTTTAAATTACTGAAATCGAATATTCCATTTTAAAGATTTTATAAATTTAAAAATGTCTGACTAAACAAAATATAGCAGGCGTATCGCGGCTAGGCAACAAGCAGTGGCGACGGAGGGGTACGCGGGAGACTGGAGAGATGCGTAGGTATCCGAGCGGCTCAGAAAAATGTAAAAATATATGTTATCGTCTTATACAAATATTTACCCTTGTTTATTTCAAAATTTAAAACACAAAATATCCACTCGTTCAAAGTTAGGTCGGGACGCTAGTAAATAATAATTGAGCCAATACCTACCTTCACAGTTCACCCCTCAGACAGACTTTCCCTTACGTTTGAACTAACTTTCTCTCCAATTTCCCTAACTTTGAAATTAATGCGTATTTTTGCAATATTTTCCTTAAGCTTGTCTACAAACTTGCTTGTTCGCACACATGCTCGCGCGCAAACAAGCGCGCACGCACGCACGCACGCACACACGCACCACGGACACATTATACTAATGACGTAATTACTGTTACAATGTTTCTATTATAGTTGTTAATCAGTCACTCTCCTTTAGTTTTAATTTTGGCGGCTAGTTTAAGATTGTGAGAAGAGGGAGTTTTATTACTTTATAAGAACTTACATGATAGCGGAAAGCAAGTTGATTTCCTCATGGTGAGAGACAACCGTCGCGTCGCGTTTTTATCCGCCTCGATGGTCGAGAGGGTAACGCGCACGCCTAACACCACCGACTAATCGCGAGGCTCGGGTTCAATTGCCGACGGGGACAGGCATTGGTGTGATGAACATAGATATTTGTATATCAAGGTCTGGGTGTTTATTAAATGTATTCTGGTGTCTATTTAAGTATTTCTAGGTATTAGTATCGTTCTCTAATAACACAAGCATGTACTACTCGTAATATGATTACGTTGAGGTTAGATCAATTGGGTTATTTGTCTAGATATGTATTTTTTATTTTATCTCATAGGCACGAGTGCAAGTCTGTCGAATACTGTATCCTTTAGCATGGAACAAGAAGAGAATATCAATCGAGCAGCTGGACAGCATTCTATCACCCAGAAAAGTAAATATCCATTATTCAACCTAGTATATAAAAGTGTGAATACAAGCTGCAATCTGATTGCTTATTAGCCTAGTAACTAAATAAAGCCGCAGGCTACAGAGCTAGCCCGTCACTGAAATGGCAATATTACACGGGAGGACATGAATTGTGAATTGAAATAGTTCGCGTATTGCGAGCACATCCATTACAGAGCAACATTTTCTCATTAAAAGTTGAGTTTTGTATACAGGTGTCAAATATCTACGCTAGCAAATAAAAGTACATGTACCTATCACACCAATTAATTATTTAAAAAATACCATTAAACTTCTCTGATTTCGAATATAATCTGAGTTCGTAGCAGCTAAAATAATCTAATGATAAATTTAATATTGTAGAAGCTGATACATTAAAATGTAACTTTAATAAAATATCGTAGATCGAGATTGTAGAATATTGTAACATGACCTGGACCACAATTTAGCCAAATATGTTTAGTATTTTCGTTTGGCCGTGTCAAATACATCAGGCTTGTTTTACAAAGCTTTGTGAACCCTAACTGCGTTTTTGTGAGCGGCAAGTGCGTGGGTGGCGCCTGCAATGTATTTTGGACGATGGCCGCCCGTCCGTTCGATATGACATACCCAGGAGTTTTTTCTAGGCTAACTGGTTTGTAATTAGAATCACATCAATCCACATATAAATAGACACATATAGCCCATGTATGGAAATATTTTTTATTTTATTAAATTATATTTGACATTACTTTAGAACCGAGTAATATTAAATCAATATAATTTATAATTTTAAATTGTGTTCATTTTCAATCTCATGCGAACTTCTGAACCCCGATATATTCTTCTTCGTGCCTTATCCCTTTTCAACATTACATACAGACACACCAATTTTATTTATTTGTATAGATGATATCGAGTTCGGCCACCTAGTGTAAGGGGTTTTACGAAGGTGTCAGTTTCTCTATGCAAAAAACGACTGCCAACTGATTATGTAATCGAGATGGGAAACCAGGACGAATCCTAGATTAGTTTCAATTCGGATACACGAATCCGGGTTGCTTCATGGTATTCTTCTTTGAGCATTTAGAAAAAAATAGCATAATAATGCGGAAATATCCTAGATTCTATGGTATAAAAATAATCTTCATCATCAGTATACAATCACTATTCAACACAAGTTTATGATCTCATGGAAGAGGCCAAAGGTTTGTTAATAAACGGAGGTAACAAAGAAAAATCATAGTATTGTTTTCATAAATATAAATAGCTATCGTATTCATTTCATGTAGCAAAGGTCACAAATGCCATATCGATTTTATTTAACACTAGCGGACGCCCGCGGCTTCGCCCGCGTGGATATCGGTTACCGCTGCAAAAAGCCTACTCAAGAAAGACATG
>DVZL01007938.1:0-10493 GCA_018236625.1 Lasaia peninsularis
TATGGGTGTTAGACAACGATACTAATACATAGAAATACTTAAATAGATACGAGAATAAATTTAATAAACACCCAGACTCGGAAATAAAAACATCTATGTTCATCACACAAATGTCCCCGTCGGGAATCGAACCCAACTTACTAACTTACTTACTTACTTGAATAATTATTAACGATAACTTTTATTATAGGAAATGTCATTTTTCGATAAAGAAACAAACACAGTGGGGGCCATGTGCGCCAGACTCAGTGGAGATGCAGCCGAGGTACAAGGAGCCACAGGCCTAAGGATCGGTCTCATCATACAAGGAGTTAGCTCCTTGGGAGTCGGCTGCATCATGGCTTTCTCATACAATTGGAAACTAACCCTAGTGGGAATTGCATTCTTGCCTCTTGTAAGTATTCAGAAGTTACTTTCAGAACACATACTTTAGCAATGAAATTTCATTAGCCTAATTAAAAAATATGCTTATAAAAAATTACCAGCCAGTTAGGATTCCGTAAGGGTTAAAACGGGACCCTACTTTGCTATAAGTCTGCCCGTCTGTCTGTCACCAGATTGTATCTCATAAACCGTGATAGAAAGTTGAAATGTTCACAGATGTTGTATTTCAATTGTCGCTATTTAACAACAAAGACTAAAAACAGTATAAAATATTTTTATGGCAATTGATTCAGTACTTTTTGAAATACAAAAAATATTAATTTATAATCAACTTGAACTTAACTGTGTTTAAATATTGTTTAAGATGGTAGGAAGTATTTGGATGGAAGGTATAATATCACAGAAATCCCAGTCTGATGAACGTGCAGCAATGGAATCGGCCACCGCAGTAGCTACAGAGGCTATTGTCAGTATAAAGACTGTCCAAAGCTTAGGTATGTTTGTTTTGTATGATTAAACAATTTATTCATACAAAACTTCTTTTTCCTTAAGAAACCCCTCCAATTTATGGTATTAAAGTTCAAATTGACGTTTATGTATTATTATTACATATTCCCATACAAAAGATAGGTAATAACATCTTTTGTATGGGAATATGTTGTTTTAAGCACGGAATAGATACCTAAATAAGGACCTTATTTATCTATTCCGTGGTTTTACGACTTATTCAAGGCAATTTCCAATTTTTTTCTCTTCAATATCACTATTATAATATAAAACAAAGTCGCTTTCTCTATCCCAATATTAGGGATATTGCGATAGAGAAAGCGACTTAATATATGCTTAAATCTTTAAAACTACGCAATGGATTTTGATGCGGTTTTCTTAAATAGATACAGTAATTCAAGAGAAAGGTTTTTATGTATATAACATTTATAGTATACCAGTGCGAAGCCGGGACGGGTCACTAGTAAACTACAATATAAAAATAAATTATTATAAAAAAAAGAATTAGCGAAATCTTTCCAGCTGTTCTCGAGTTTTGCGCTAAAGCAACACATTTTGCTCCACGTTTATTATCTTGATTTAATTATGTTAATATGTTTTTAGAGTTATGAGTATACAAACAAATCATATTATGTTTCCAAACAAACAACAGATTATGATTAATAATATCCTTTTAGGAGTGGAACAAACCTTTTTAGAAAAATTCATAGAATCTCTGAAAGAATCTTGCGCGGCGGTCGCTAAAAAAACAAGATGGCGTGGTCTGGTGCTAGGACTTGGAGTCTACGTACCGTTCATGTCGTTCTGTTCCGCCACCGTTTACGGGACATATCTAGTTGCATATGAAGGAGTCAACTTTCAGACCGTCTTTCTGTAAGTAGACACATTACTTTTCATAAAATTTATTTATCCTTACTTTTCTTGTAATAATCTAGAATTTCCCTTTAGTAAGCACTTTCGACCACTTCGTTGGCCGAGCGGCTAGCGTACACTGTACAGGCCTAACCACATTGACTAACCGTGAGGCTCGGGTTCGATTCCCGACGGGGACAGAAATTTGTGTGATGAACATAGATGTTTGTATTTCTGGGTGTTTATTAAATTTATTCTTGTATCTATTTAAGTATTTCTATGTATTAGTATCGTTGTCTAACATCCATAACATAAGCATTTAATTTGCTTACTTTGGGGTTAGATCAATTTGTGTAATTTGTCCAGTAATATTTATTTATTTTATTTATTTATAATTATTTACTTTTACTCAAACCTACCTGATGTTGAAGATGAAACAAAATTTCATGAGAACGAAACGGGGTAAAAAGTATATGTCCGTCTCCTGCTTCCAAGCTACTTTTTACCTCTTTAGCCAAATCAGTTCAGCCGTTCTTGAGTTATAAATAGTGTAACTAACACAACTTTCTTTCATATGTCACACCTTCATAATAAAGTGACTCAACTCAAAATTCCTGTAATACTTACAAATTTAATTGTACATATGTACAATTTTAGTATATACTCAAAATGTTATTCTACGCATTTGGTTACAATCAATCGTTTGCCACGGGAAACGAAAGAGATATAGGTATCAAGATGTATCCATTACTATAATTTTTCAAAACCTTCTTGCTCGTTCACGAATTACATTTTTTGGATTAGATCACTTTCATCCTTAGGTGTGATATATTTGTCCAGTCTACCACCTCGTCTGACTCTTAAGGCATATAACCAGTGATATATATTACTATTATTTCACGAATGGGCGAACGTTGTAGGAATATCTACGCCACAAAATTTTCATCAATTGATTTTAGATTATCCTGCGTACGTTCATACAATTTCGTGAACCCCCAGGGGTACGCGTAATTGAAAACCGCTGGCTTAGAAGTTGGCCCAAATAAGTGATATTTAAAGACACAGATACTCGTATGTAACACTGCATAATATAAAAAAGACGCCTCCCGCTGTTTGTCCTAAGTTTTTTTAAATGAGATAAGTCATTATGGCACCTTACCTACATGACCACTGGTGTTAGAGTGCTGTGCAGTAACTCACCCGGGTAGGGATCCACTGCCTTACCTATTCCTGCCGCCATAATGACATTGTCGTATTCCAGTCCGGAAGATAGGGTAGACTTGCACCTAATGGTGTCTATAGGCCACGGTTGTCTCTTACCATCAGGAGACCGGTGTGACTGTTCGCCGTCATATCCCATAAAAAAAACTTTGCGTGAGTCCCACTCGCACTTACCTAATTGATTTTTATACAGTATTCAGCTAATACGCCTATTGATTGGCATGCAAATATTAGACATTTTTGTACCACCAATAAATATATAACTTGTATATGTGTGACTAATTCATTGTATTGTGTGATTTTTTTGCATATCAATGCGTTATAAATATCAGATTCATGCCTCTTGCTAATCTTTTCCGTATTATTGTAGGCTAGAATGGTAAGCCTTTTGCGTGAGTACGTTTACCGGCTACCCTACCCTCCAAACCAGAACACGACAATGTCGAGCACTGACGCTATTGTGGCAGGAATAGGTAAGGCGGTGGTAGCTATCCGGGCGAGTCGTTGCAAGACTCTACCACCTAGCACGTTTGCTTTAAGGATGCAGTGTATGTGTATGATTTGGATTATTATCATTAGGGTCTGAGTGCTCTTACAGTGAAAGAAAACATCTGAGGAAACCGGAGTTCATTGAACTCGACTTAATCTAGGTTTGGGCCTAGTTTCCCTTCTGGGTTGCAGGTCTGATGGCAGTCGCTTTGCGTAAAAACTGGTGTCCTACGAAATAATACATATCCTACTAATATCATAAACGCGAAAGTTTGTAAATATGGATGGATGTATATTTGTTACTCTGACACAAAAAACCTACTGGACGGATTTGGATGAACTTAACGACTAACGATATTATTAAATAATTTGACGCGATGAAGCTGCGGGCGGAAAACTAGTGTATACATAATATTATACATAATATTTAATAATAAATATTTTTTATGGAAAAAGGAGGCAAACGAGCAAGCGGTTCACTTGATGGTAAGTGACTACCGCCGCCCACGAACAACCTCAATACCAGGGGTACGAGCCTCCACCAACCCATGGCTCTACCAACCATTTTGGTTATATTCGTAAGAGCCGAATCGCGAGAGATTGTCGACTTTTAAGAAAAGAGTATGCTCTCTTTTTGAAGGTAATTAATTCGGATTGCTCAGGGAACACCGTCGCCGATAACTGATTTCACAAAGGTGTAGTACGTGGCGAAAAATGCCTACAAAATCGCACAATAGAATCAAGATAACATAATCCTAACATAAGTTTTGTTTAGTTGTCAGTTAATTCATTCTTAAGTTATAAACAGTGTAACTGACCTATTTATAACTCAAGAACGGCTGAACTGATTTGGCTAAAAATTAGTGGGGAGGTACCTTAGACATGGGATAATTTTTACCCCGTTCCGTTCTCTCTGGTGGAACGGTGTAATCACCTCTGTGGTGTAACGGTACCTACAGGTGTCGCCTGTTAAGACCGTTAGCCACGTAGGGTCCCGGATTCAATTCCCAGGTCAGGAAACTTTTCTTAAAATGTTTTTCAGATTATTCTGAGTCAGAAAGCGAAATATATTTGCCAATGAATGATTTAAATATCCATAAAGAACACCCACTACTTTTGATATAGAATTGGAAAATATGCTGTTTTTAAGTAAAAGTGATTCATTATATTTTCATTTAACGTATAATTTTTTCATATAAAAAAAATCTTTAATACTTCTGTTTCGTTTTTTTACATAAATTTGTTATTTACATATTTGAGTTCTTCATTTATAAAAATAAATAAATCAATACATAATGTTGTGTATTATTAAAACAATTTTATTTTACTTTATTATAATGTTTATAAGTGTCTAAGTCTTAGTGATACAATTTATCTAACCCGTGGTACAATTTAGCCGACTGGTTGGGTAAATTGTACCGAAGGAAAGCCTTTAGGAAAACGTATATATTGCAAAAACCGTTAAGAGTATGGTTATTGGTTTTGCGCTGCATGTTAAATGAGATTCTAATCTAAGTGGTTCAAGATGAAAAAGTTGTTTTAGGTCACATCAAAAAAAAATTTTGCAAAAACTAAAAAGTGGTACAATATATCCGACTCTCCCCTAATATATATAAAGTAGGTACATAATTTGTAAATAAATTTTCCAGAAAGTATTATCAGTTATATACGGAAATAATTAACAAAATCAGAATGTACTTACTGCTTGAGTGTTTTGAAGTGTTTGATTATTTCTAGCCGAATGTATCGGTTACTTTTAACGTTTTCATATTTATTTTCCTTAACTTCATACCTATTATCCCCGAAGGGGTAGGCTGAGGTGTGCTATAGTATATCCACGACTCGTAATTCCAGTAGACATACTAGAACACCCTCGATTAGCCAAGGTATTAAGGCTCATGACGTGATAGGTGGCAATCCTATCGCCACTTCGGACACATTCCAATCCCGGACAATATAATGCTTACTCAGAATAATCTGAAAAACATTTAAGAGAGTTGAAAAATTTAACAGTAAGAAGTAACATTCAAAATTATCCTGTTCTATATGAGATGATATGGGGGTCACCCTCCTAATCTAGGGTATTAGAGGAAGGCCACTTTCTAAACAGAGCGACTGGCATCTGACCCCCAGAAGGGAACTAGGCCCAAACCTAGATTAGGTCGAATTACGAATAATTATTACAATATACGAATCCGAGTTTCCTCAATACTTAGTACTTAAGTTGGCAATATTTTTAAAAAAGGCAATAAATTTTTGTGTTTATAGTACACAAGCTGACTGAGCAAAATTCGTCGTCTTAACAGTTTCCTATTCCTACATCAGAGTAGCTGTGCGCGCGACTTCATCCGCGTTTTTTTTTTAATTAATTTATTTTATTCATATCTAAAATAAAATTCTGAAATAAAAGTAGCCTAAGTCGTTCCTTATTACATTAGCTGTCTGCCAGTGAAAGTCCCGTCGAAATCGATTCAGCCGTTTCAGAGATTAGCGGGTACAAACAGACAGACAGATAGATAAAGATTCTAAAAAAATGTTGTTCTGGTATATATGTACCTTTTAAATATATTTTAATATTACATACAGACACTCCAATTTGATTTATTTGTATAGATGATAGAGGAGTCAGCTACCAAATCTAGGGGATTTGACTAGGACGCCAGTATTTACGCAAAACGACTGCCTCTCTGATCTGATCTGTTGATCTCTACAACCCAGAAGGGAATCTAGACCCAAATCTAGATTAGGTCAAAAAACGTTACAAATCTTATTAGTATACGGCGGGATACGAAGGTCTACTACTGTAAATTAAGTTCGAAGCGCTAACCACTAGACAATTGAGGCTCATACAAACATATACGAGTACTCGTAATACGCAACGATATATCACAACAAGAAGTAAATTAATAATTAGAAGGCCTTATAGAAATCGTTAGCGAACTACGAACATTTCCTGTGTTAGAAGAGAGGTCAGAGATCTATGTTATTTTCCATGTACTTATTTATCTACATATATTGAAAACTATACCTTGATAGCTTTCAAAGAGAAGAATTTTTTCTGACTTATAATACTTATTGCATAAAAACATACCCACTTTTTAATGTAGTCGGTTAAAAAGTAAACGTGTTATTTTCATGTATCAGCTATATTACTGTAAAGTTTCAAACCTGTCTAGTAGTATTTTCGTGAAACAGTAACAAAGCTCCATACGTATTCATATTTACAAACTTTTCCGTTTATGTTACAGCCGTTCCAGCGACATTTTTATGATATTGGAAGGCAAACACCTGAGGTGGAAGTGGTGCGTTGCCAACCTGGAGCTGGGATGGTAAGCCTTTTGCGTGAATAAGTTTACCGGCTACCCTAACCTCCAAACCGGAACACGACAATGGCGAGCACTGACGCCATTGTGGCAGGAATGGGTAAGGCGGTGGTACCAATCCTGGCGAGTCGTTGCAAGACTTTTCCACCTAGTCAATGTCAAGGTGTTGGTGACAATAGACCCTGTGCTTCGTCCGCGTTTTTATTTAGGGAATTATTTTATTTTATACATTTCTAAAATAAAAATCGCCTAGGCCATTCCTTGTTACATCAGCTGTCTGCCAGTGAAAGTCCCGTCATAATCGGTCCAGTCGTTTCAGAAACTAGCGGGTACAAACAGACAGACAAAAATTCTGAAAAATACAAAGCGGTTATAATATTACATACAGACACTTAAATTTTATTCAATCTATGCAGATTATATAAAACTAGCTATCCGCCCGCGGCTTCGCCCGCGTGAATAAATTATTTAAATAACACAGACAACTTACAAAGGGCAGACATTTTTACGACTTATAATACTTATTGCGTACAAACATACCCTCTTTTTAATATAATCGGTTAAAAAGTAGCCTATGTCCTTCCTCGGGGTCTACTCGATCTCTGTACTAAATGTCATAAAAATCGGTTCTGTGGTTTAGGCGTGAAAGCGTAACAGACAGACAGACAGAGTTACTTTCGCATTTATAATATTAGTACGGATAATCAATGTCAAACGCGGACGAATTAGCGAGCATTCGCGAGCAAGTTAAAGTATATATTATTGTTTTACCCAAGCACAACATGATAGATGAATGTATTGCGTAATGTGCAAATATGTTTTTATGATTTTACAAAACATTTCCTACAAGAACAATGCTTCGTCATCTCATTTAAACAGTATTTCTCGATAAAATATTACACTATTGGTCTTATTTATGAAATAGAGCTTCGGTGGTGTAGTAGACTTAGGATTTCCATTCTAGTAGTCCCAGGTTCCAATCCCGTCATATACCAATGAGTGTTTGTTGGATATTGATTCTTTTTGTAAACTATAAATATAATGTTGTAGAAATTTCTGATTTGTAGAAAGTACCTGGATGACCGATGTTTTTTTTTTTGGAATTATATTTACTTATGACTATGCAAATTACTGATGAAATATGAATAATATAAAAGAGACAAAAAAACAACTGGAGCGAGACCCGGGTTTTAAGGCGTTTTAAAGCGACTGAATTCCCGATCCAGCGAACTTTGCACCGCACGTGCCATGAACAAAAATATAATAGAAAATATTTTATTTACGAGTATATCACATAAACCTTACAAGCGGTTCTTGTGACGCCTCTATGTAATTTCAGAGATTAGCGAGTTCAAACAGATAGACAGACTAAAAGTCTAAAAATTCTTGTTTTGGTATGTGTACTTACACATATCTATCTAATACCTTTAAACGAGCAATTCTTGTACATATAAATATATGTATATATCAACGATCTCGGAATCGGCTCAAACGATTTTCTTGGAATTTTGTATTTAGGGGTATTTTTCAGAAAATGTCGTTTTATGGCCGTTTTCAATAACCTTTATCAGGCTTACTAGAGTTTTGTTGCTAAGATATTATTATTAATAACAGTGGTTGCCTGGTTACGGTAGCCATATCGCTTATCGTCGATAGGTTATTAAAAACGACCAATAATTGCGTTTTCATTTTTACAATATCACTAGAATACGAAGGTAAATTTAGCCACCATTTAAGAAGTTAGAATAGCTCGTTCGGGAAATCAGGCACTTTAAGACCCGGGTTCAAATCTCGATCTGAATGTTTCTTTTTTTTATACTACACATATTTCATCAGCAAGTAATTTGCATGGGTGTAAGTCAATATTATTCCAAAAAAACAAATCAAAGCTCGGTCACCCAGGTACTTGTAAACATACATATGCACATAGTAAAATGTGGTTATTTTAATATTACATACAGACACTCCAATTTTATTTAGTTGTATAGATAATAAATATTACTGGACAAATTGCACAAATTGATCTTTCCCCCCAAGTATGCAAATTAAATGCTTGTGTACTGGGTGTTAGACAACGATATTAATACATAGAAATACTTAAATTACAAGAATAAGTTTAAAATACCCACAGACCCGCAAATACAAACATCTATGTTCATCACACAAATGCCTGTCCCCATAAGGAATCGAACCCGAGCCTCACGTTAGTCGATGCGGTTAGGCGTGTACGCTAGCCACTCGGCCAACGTGGGGGTCAAAGATAATGATAATAAAATACCCTATAATTTAAGCAGATCAAGTTATTTCACGAAAGGGCGACACAAAGAGGGTTATTTGTCAAAGAATAAAGAAATCGAATAACTTTTATCATGTTACAAGGTAGACTACCCACCTGTTGCGATCCGACTCGGGCATCCTGATGAGGACGTGTCTTTTTATCCTTTTGACGTTGTCCGGCTGCTCCGATTTCCTCAAAGAGCTTTTCCTTAAAAGTTCCTTGTCACACATTATCACAGAACACAAGCACTTATGAAAAAAAAACACTCTTTTTCCAACGAAAGTCTATGTTACAGTGAAGCATACATGTCATATAAAAGTTTGCGGCAAATCTGATCACAAATGACCTCGTACGTCATGGGTAAAGGCTTGTTCATACTGTGGTATTCGTATCAAAATGCAAACACGGTAAAAGTTTACGTGGTTATATCCGATTTTTTCAAGAATTCGAAGGTCATAACGCGTGGTTGGTTGAAAGATTAGCGGTATCTGTGAGGCTCGGGTTCGAGTCCCGACGGGGTCAGGTCTTTGTGTGAAGAATATAGTCTGTATTTCCGGATGGTTATTAAAATTATATTTTTTGGTATCTATATAAGTAATACCTACCTACGTATTATATCGTATTTTTATTATATTTATTATTAGTATCGTTGTCTAAATGCCATAAGACAAGCATAAAATTTATTTACTTTGGGGTTAGATCGATTTGTGTAATTTATCCAGGACTATATTTATAACTAGCCTTCCACCAGCGGTTACGCTTGCGTGAATTATTTCAATAACATAGATAACTTTCAAAGAGCAGTTTTTTTCGACTTGTAATACTTATTGCGTATCAAATCAAATCAAATCAAATTATTTATTTGCTTCAATAGGGTTACATTAGGTGTTAATCTTCACAATTGGTATGTCCTTAAATCCTATTTGACCATTTACATTGGCATGCAAATTTTAATATTATAATAAAAAAAAATTTAATTTATTTCATACAGTCAACATAATTAGTAGGTACATGTCTAAAGTCGTTTTTAAATGTCAGTGTAATAATATGTATTGTTATGATATAAAGTCAAGAATTTACAAAATGATAATGAAACAACAAAAAACCTATAGACACCAAAGGTGGAAATGGTGCGTTGCTAACCTAAGGCTGGGATAGTAAGCCTCTTGCTTAAGTAAGTTTACCGGCTACCCTACCCTTCAAACCTGAACATCTTTTTTGGTTTAACAATCGCCAGTTGCTAAAATCTTGTACAAAGTCAAAGGTGTAGTTGTGTCCAGTTACAAAACAGTGAACTATCGCATTTCAGTTCCCTGCAACAATATAGCACTGTCACTTGATGACGTAACATGTCACGTAATGACGTCGGGGTATTAACGTGGTAGCCCTCAGAACGACGGGGCGCTAGCTCGTTTCATTGTAATATTTTACGAGACAAT
>DVZL01007939.1:0-10493 GCA_018236625.1 Lasaia peninsularis
CTTACGAGTCGTGGATATACTAGCACACCTCTGCCTACCTCTTCGGGGATAATAGGCGTGAAGGTACTTTTTAAAACCACATTGTGGTAGAATATGTTGGTATAATTAAAAACTTTTATTTTGTAACAACTTTTAACATACATATTTGGCAAATAAATTAATTTCATTTCATTTAATTCATTCGTTCAAAACAACTTTTAATTCGTTATAATGAATTATATGGTGGAACTTTTGGAATTTGAAAGTTGAAGCAATGAAAAACTATGTAGAGTCGGACGCCGTCGGAGTTTCCTCATTGGAATATTGGAAGAAACATAGAGCCTCGTGTAATAGATAGCTTGTATTGTTTCCTGCTCAGATTTATGGCGGCAACTTGTAACGGCTTCTTTAATTAGACTTCTTCACTCAAATTGATGATTGTTACTGACGTTAGTTAATTTGAAAGTTGAAGTTTCAGTTCGGTCCGCCATTAGAATAAATTACGTCGTATTTATGAAACTAAATAATGCGTCGAGTTTGGCTCGATCTTTTGTTATATTGAAAATAATATTTAGAGTAACGGCTGTCGCTTGTTAAAACCAATAAGGTCTCGGGTTCAATTCCCAGGTTGAGTAGCTTTTCTTTAATGTGTTTCAGATTATTTTGAGTAAGCATTATACCGTCGAGGATTAGAATGTACCTGAAGTGGCGATAGGCTTGCAACCTAACACATTAGGGCTCTAGTACCTTGGCTAATCGTGGATATACTAGCACACCTCTACCTACCCCTTCTGGGATAATAGATGTGAAGGTACCTTTTTTATATTTAGTTTTTGTTGGAAGTTATTATTGTATATTTGCTGATCAGTCAGTAATCTAAATATAATATATTTACTAGCTTATTTATTACCGATTTCTGTATATTGGTACATGGCAATATTTGAACCTGGACTATTAAAATGGAAGTCCGAAGCTCGAACCACTAGATCACCGAGGACTTTCTTTTTAAAGTGATAAAGGACTTTGCCCATGTTCGTCCTGGTCTTCTGTAGAATAGATTAATATTAACCCATCTGCCTCCCTACCAGGCAGCTCGTAAGAGGCGAGCCTAGTTATCGTGTTCCGGTTCGGTAGGGTAGCCAGTAGACTTGCACATCATGCCTAACATCCCGACCACTGTCTTATTCCATAATAATAAAGTTTTTTTATGGAATAATGAAGTGTATAAGCCCACGGCTCTCCTGATGGTAAGAGACAATCGTGGCCTATAGACACCATAAATGTAGTAGGTGTGTTGCTATCCTGTAGCCGGGGTGTTAGGCCTGGTAGGGCCTCTACCAGCTGCCCTACCCTCCGGACCGGAACACGACATAATTATGGCGGCAGTAACAGGTAAAGCGGTACCCGGGCGAGATGTAAAGCCCTCTACCACCAGTGGTCTTTTGGCAATGACCCTGATAACCTATGCTCGCCTCTTACGAGCTGCCTGGTAGAAAGCCAGATGGTCTATTCTACATAGAGAAACCGGACTAAATCGTAATCTAAAAATATTTCTGTAATGAAACGTAAAAATCCTGGCTACGTTGTGCAAGGTGTTCCTTGTATACTGAACTCATTGGGGCGAATGAAAGAAATAATATTGGAAAAACTGAGCTTTGTTTCTCATATCTAATCACTTGTTTAATTTTAATCATTTTTTTAATTTTTTTTATTCATTTTTTTTAATTATTTAATCATTTGTTGCAGGAAATAGGGTCATTTCATGAGGTGTTACATAAAAAAAAAGAACTATCCTATTTCGCCATTTCATGGCGTACAATAATTGCACAATATGACATTTTCATCAAATTAATAATAATAATAAATTACATGAATGAAAAAAATATATATTTACATGTACAAATATATATATATATATATATATATATTAGAAAAAATTGTTCCCTTTCTGTGTGTGTTATTCATCATAATATTATGTTAATGAAACCTAAAGTAGTTCTGCTAAAAGGTAACACGACATTCATTGACTGTTAGACGGTACGAAGTTCGCCAGATCAATTGATAACCATAAAAATGGGGAAAAAATCTAGTTATTGGTATGGGAGCACCCTTTATATATTAATTGTAATCTGTTTTTACAGCTTATGAAATACAGTCTGACGACAGACAGCCCCTTTACCCTACCCTTTGGATACAGTATCATAATAAAACGTCTATGTTGTCTTTAAGCTATGGTTGTTTAGTAAAACATGTTAAAATGTTAAATGGTTTAAAATGGTAGGTAGGAGTAATTATTTATAAAGAACGTATCATTTAACTTTCTATAAGAAGTATGCGACCCAAAATCAATACTAAATAGATATGATCTTCATTACTACATTCAATTTCAGACTCTACTAATAGAGATGAAGGTAATAATAATTACAGTAAAAGTGAATATTCCCTATTAGGTAATGCTGGAATAAAGGCAAAACACTGGAATAGTGTGCACTACCAGGGCAAAAGCTAATGTCATCCTGCGGTCAGGGAACAAGGGATTGGCAAAGCGAGCAGCGTCACATGCCAAATATCAACTGTACCATCGTCGGAATGGTACAACCGACGTTATTAGACTTTTATAGCGGGGGGTTATTTCAGAACACACTTCTAAGTTTGTATCATAACTTAAATGTTTTTAGAGTTTCATTCCCCAAAGGCAAAAAGAGTCCACTGTCTGTTTGTATGTTTGTGTCTAATGATCCATGATTATCATTAATTTTTTTACGGTACGGTTGATATATAATTTTTTTTCAATTTTTATGTTTTTTTGAAACTTACTTAAAACTTTGAGATATGGATCCAGCGTGACAAAATATACATAAAGATAGGTAGTTCCGGTCAAAATTGGAGATTTTTTTTTGTGAGCCGGTGTATTAATATGTAAAGTGAATATGCCCTAATACGTAAGGCTGAAATGAAGGCCACACTATCAGGCCGCACTTAATGTCGTTCTGCGTTCAAGAAACGAGGGGTTGGCAGAGCCAGAATCGTCACGTGCAAAATGTCATTTGTACCATCGTCGGAATGGTACAATTCACGTTACTAGATTTTTATACACTTTTTTATAAGGGGAGGTTATTCCGTAATACACTTCTAAGGTTGGTTTTTTAAGATTTTATTATAACGTATAATTTTTGGGGTTCATACCCAAAAATGGGACGCGATTTATAAGAGTCCACTGTTTGTATGTCTGGTTGCATTTAATGATCCATAAGAGCTAGCTATACCACCTAACATTAAATTTTTACATGTGATGGTTTTGGAAATTTTATGTTTTTTTTAAACTTACGCAAAACTTTTAAAATTCGGATTCAGCGCGGAAAAATATATATAACGATAGGTACTCGTAGTTCCGGTCAAAACCGGTGTATTTATAGTAGAAATGAATATGTTCACCTAATAGGTGAGGCCGTGAATGAATGTAACGAATAGAATATAGATATACTTTCTATGAATTCACACAAATTCTTAACTTTTATTTAATAGAAGATTAGATTTAGGACAGCTAGCTATTAAAGTATATATACTAGCTGCCTCCCGCGGCTTTTCCCGCGGCTTCGCCCGCGTTAATTATTTTAATAATACAGACAACTTTCAAAGGGCAGACACTTTTCTGACTTATAATACTAATCGGGTAAAAACATACCCTCTTTTTAATATAGTCGGTTAAAAAGTAGTCTATGTCCTTACTTAAGGTCTACTCTATTGTTATACAAAATTACATCAAAATCGCTTAAGTGGTTTAGGCGTGAAAGCGTAACAGACAGACAGACAGACAGTTACTTTTGCATTTATAATATTAGTACGGATGAAGGCTGGAATGGAGTTCACTAATTGGCCGCAGTTAATGTCGTCCTGCGGTCAGGGAACAAGGGGTTGGCAGAGCAAGCAGCGTCACATGCCAAATATCAACTGTACCATCGTCGGAATGGTACAACCGATTTTATTAGACTTTTATAGCGGAAGGCTATTTTGAATTACACTTATAATGCTTTTTTACGTTTGTATCATAGTTTTTTTAATGAACGCAATAAGTGGGATGTAAAGATTGAAAAAATGCGTGACAAGATATTTTCTCGACACCTGTTGCTGTAGTATGTTTTTTATATTTTTTAAAACGTTACATTGCACGGGATTGGAATGTGATTGAAGTGGCGATAGACTTGCCACCTATCATATCATGGGCTTTAGTACCTTTTCTAATCGTGGGTGTTCTAGTACATCTACTGAATTTACGAGTCGAAGATATTCTAGCCCTACAAGGCTACAAATGGATAATAGGCGTGAAGGTACTAATCACATAAAATATTTAACTAGAAACAATAAGTTCCCTCTTAACACACTTCATCTCGAGCTGCAGTTACAGTGCCAAAATGTATAATGTATACTGCGAACTGCAGATTTAGAACACTTAATTTTTCAACATTCAGCCATTCTGCTCCGTCGTGATTGTTAACAGCCAACTTAAGCCAAAATTTTCCATTATATTTAAGCCATTTGAGCCTATTTTTCTCAGCTGAATCTAGTTATTTCTGGCATTATTTTAAAGCGATATTATAAATCTTTTAGTGCTAATAATTATTTTGGATATTAATGTCATTGTGATTGGGGTTACATACTAAGAGAGTAAAAATGGAAGACTAAGATTTCGCTGTCCATTTATTGGTTTGTCTGTCACATGGCTGTATTTCATAAACAGTATTAGATAAAAAAATTAAATGTTCACAGATATCGTATTCCTGTTATAGTATAGGATCCTGCTATACAACGACCTTCACCGAGCTGGTTTATGAATGAAAAATATTTGTTATCAAATAAATTATGTCAATAAATATACTGCAAATGGGTTGTCTAAAAAATTTTAGTCAGGAATATGATTAATTAACAATGTTTTTTATTACACTGGATTGGTTAACAGCGCATTGTCGTAACTCTTGGGTAGGCATGTACAAACGAATTTAATGAATGAATGGGAAATAAATAGTTACGTTTGTACATTTTATAGGTATCATATTTTCAATTGGAATGAAATTTGTTCATTAACCAAGTCAGTGTTAAATTAAAAAAAAATCTCAATAATATTCTGGACTGAATTTTTTTGGACAGCCCATTCGCAATATGTTTATTGACATATTTTATGTGATAAAAAATATCTTTCATTCATTAACCAGCTTGGTGACGGTCGTTATACAGCGGGATCTTAGGCAATGGCCGCTATCAATACTAGAAATATAATAAACGAAATATATGCTCCACCAAATCAATCAGTTTGTGTTTTGGTTACTTGCAATAAATATTTCTATAATATATGTATGTGTGTTGTTAATAATCTTCTTAGAAGTAAATCAAAGACGTAAAAACTCTGGAACTTTCTAATATTCGATATATATTCATAGAATAATCTACACACTAAAAGCTATTATGAGCGGCTCATCCAATATTTTATGTGCTAACTTTGAGAATCTTTAACTATCACTAAACCCATTACCGCAACGCATATCGGGTTCTGTATAATTTATGCATAAACGCGCCGATGAAATATGCACTGAATATTGAGCTAATATGAGTAATTATTGTCCAATAACTACACATCGAAATAACATGCACTAGAACATTGTTTAGTATTTACTAGCTGACCCGGCGAACTTCATAGCTCTTGAGGAATCCAAGCAGAGTTCAAATCGGTAAAGTCATTTAGGAGGGTTTCAGGAACATATCCACTATAATTATCACTACATATAATAAAACAAAGTCGATTTCTCCTGTCTGTCTGTTTATACGTTTGCTTAAAGCTTAAAAACAACGCAATGGATTTCGATGCGGTTTCTTTTTATAGATAGAGTGACTTAAAATTAAGATTGTTATGTATAACACATGCATAACATAGTAAAGACACTATGATAATTTTTGAGATTCTTTATGTGATATCGTAATTAAGGGTATTTTTGCGCTAACATAGTAAACGCTAGCTAAACCCTACGAGATAAGTCAAAATAATGTACCACAGTATTGTACACATTAAAAAGGTCCACAAAAAAGTCTGCCATTACATATTATATCTATCACTTAGGCGTAACCCACAATAATCACTTTTAATTATTTAGTTTTTACTTGAAATAATGGCTTATTTACGAAAAAATTTTAAGCAATAAAGCATTAATCCTTATCGAATTAAGTATATTAAACACATTATACATTTAATATAAATCAATACACTTTACAGCATGAGATTTGAATGAATATATTTGAAGATATTACAGATTTCAAATGCAGGGAATTGTCACTGAATGACATATGCTATATTTCTACTCGAGCGAAGCCGAGACGGGCCGCTAGTTTATATATAAATAATAAAAAAGATCTTCATAACTTGATAATAACCTATTACCTGACTAACTACCAATCACATTTTTTTGGAGTTCCATAACCAAAGGGCAAAAAAGAGAACTCTAGTACTCATCGGTCGAGGAATTAGCGTACAAGTCTAATGCGACCGATCGTCTGGGAGGATCGGGTTCGATTCCCGGCGGGGACAGACGTTTGTGTGATAACATAGATGTCTGTATTTCCGGGTCTGGATATTTATTAAATACTAGCTTTCCGCACGCGTCTTCGCCCGCGTGAATTATTTTAGTAACACAGACAACTTTCAAAGGGCAGACTTTTTTTTTGACGCAATATTTATTGCGTAAAAACATACCCCCTTTTTAGTTTAGTCGGGTAAAAAGTAGTCTATGTCCTTACTTAAGGTCTACTCTATTGTTATACAGAATTTCATCAAAATCGGTTCAGTGGTTTAGCCGTGAAAGCGTAACAGATAGACAGACAGACAGACAGTTACTTTCGCATTTATAATAGAGTACATACGGATTATAATATCTATTTAAGTATTGTTGACCTATAAAAGAACCATATTATAATATGATTACTTTAGGGTTATAACAAATAGTGTAATATGTACAGGAATGTTTATAATTATTGTATATTTAAAAATACTTATCCATCTGTCTGTCTGTCTGAATGTTGTTAAAGAAACAACTATTAAAGACTGAATAGTTTTTCAGGTAATGGTCCGGAATCCTTCGTGCGTGGGTCTAACTCACACTTAGTCGGTTTTCTTTGGTTTTTTAATATTTTTTGACATGGACTAAGACACTGGTAAAGACTGTGTACATGAAGATGAAATATGTATTGTATCGAGCTTGTAGTTTTAATAACATTAAATTCATATAATATAAAAATGCACTCGTAATAATCACTCTTGCCAAGGTCCCGGCTTTGATTCTCAATTATGACAACTTGTCCTATGAGTTTTTTCAGTTTATTAAAAAAACATATTACTTCACGAGGTGTTGGATTTGTGCCAGATCCAGCATTGGACTTGTTACCTGTCACATATTGGGACCTAACATCGTCGGCAAATCTTGGGTCCATATAAAATTACCCCTGAATACCCCTTTGAGGATATGGGCGTAGCGATATTTATCTATTTTATAAATTCCATATTAGCTGTACCCGCGTCTTCGTCCGCTTTTTTATTTGTTTTATTTAATACCTTTCCAAAATAAAGTTCTAAACTAAAAGTAGCCAAAGCCGTCCTTTAGCTTTCTGCTAAAGGACGGCTTCTTTTTTTTTTAGCTGTCTGCCAGTGAAAGTCCCGTCAAAATCGATCCAGCTGTTTCAGAAATTAGCGGGTACAAAACAGACAGACAGACAAAATAGATGGCACCATGCATTTTTACATCGCGTTTCTGAATTGATTCAGCCTTATTATACATATATACGTCATTGGTCACCCTTTCAGCATTTCAATTTTTTTTATTTGTTTAGTTAATTACTGGATATAAGGTTTCCTATTAATTTATGTTTAATCGAATCAATTCAATAGGTACTAAATATCGAGCTAATACTTCTGTACCAGTAATTACTCTAGTAATATTCTGATATATCGAATATTCAGTTCCAAATTCCAATTCCATGTGATTAGTTCAGTATTTGAAGCTTCGCGTTTAATATTATCTTCAAACACGAGTAATTATGTAAATCATAACTTTGATGTATTAATATAATATAATACTAGCTTTTACATGCGGCTTCGCTCGCTTGAAGGTTGCAACGATGGTACAAGGTATCTTATCATAATCTGACATGCCCGAGTTACGCCCCAAATCCCTTCTCGGGCTCCCCTACTATTAGACTATGTAGCAGACACTTATATATTGTGGACCTCTGATAATCCGGCTCGCCTGGAATCCGACATGTCTGTTTTTATTCAATATTATTTGACAATCATCGCCTATGTAGATAACACGTAAGTTTGAACTTGATTATTTTGGTACATATTATGTGCAATTATTTCCAAATGTAAAGTTATAACATTTTGTCAGTTCTATGATTTTAATGACGCTAATTTTATAACAGAATGTAATCTCGCTATTTTTGTTTAACTTACTAAATTTGACATTTATAAATGAAGAATGATTTGAACTTCCAAGCACATAGAACACATAAAATCTTATAATTGGATTTGTAAATTTGGATTGGTGTCGGATTATAAGGAACTATTTTGTAAAAAATCGAACTATAAGAGACCTTACGTAGTTCTCTATAATCCGGCAAATTCGATAGATAACACTACTCTGCATAATGATTGTTGTATTACCGGAGATCCTTTGTAGTTTGATGAACGGTAAAAGACAAAGATACCTATGGAATAACGCAGCAACCTACATTTATAAATAAATACCAGTAAGCAGTGGGTTCATCCTAACGCCTATGAAATCTAATTATGGAAATATTTCCTCCTCCTCATATCAGATTCTCGTAATTAAAGTCAGTAAAGACTTCCATTTTGACATGCTTATATTTATTTAAATAATTAATTAGAGCTACGTATAAAGCATCGGATTATTAAATATTTCCTGGAAAATTCATTAAAATTACAAATCCCAGGAGAGTGTATTACTCTTCGCTCGATTCTCGCTCATTGGATTGTTTAATTATAAACTATCTGAACCTGCTACTTCGTCAATGATATCTTTTTTTTAAACAGGCTTTAGTCGTTAGTCATCTATGTCAGCCTTATGCAGAAAAATAAAAAACTAAACAGCCAAGTATGTGGTGAAAAAGAAATAAAAACTTAATAGTAGATTAGTGGCCAAGGGCTTTAAGGCATCAATTGCAGCCCTAGATATTTAGGCGCACGAGCGCAGCGAGGGCGCTTATAGTTCGAGGGTGCAATTGATGCTTACAGCCGAGCTAACTACTCTGCTTTACATCTCGATTGTGAGGTAAGTAGAAAAAATCGGCATTACAAGAATAAAGTATGTTAAAAATAGTATCGGAGTTTCAGGCAAAATATTGTTAACTGCTGCTTCAACTTCCATTTTCATTGAATCTTCATCTCTTAAAGAACTCATATTTTATCATAATATGAACGTCATTATAAAAAAAATCTCAAAAACAAACAACATTTAAAGTAAAAGATTTCTATTCCCGCCTTTTTCATTAAAAATAACGATGTATGTAAATAACTTTCAATTTTTTTTTCAAGAATGAAATTAGCTACGCCGTTCGATATTCAAAATTGATAACTATTACACTCATACAAATACGAGGCTGAATAGTGATGCAACCTCTTTGGTCATTGGGCTGAATGGATGATGTATATTGCCAGTATGATAGATGTACGCGAACTTTTTAAAAAATGATTTGTTCTTTTTTCAAAATTACTTACCGTCCTAGAGCTTATCTAGCTACATTATTACCCTAGAGCGATATTGGGTCACTTACAAACCCTATTCGGGGGTAATAACCACCTACTTACCGAACATGAGAGATGTAAATGATAGTTAATTAATCTTAATCTGAATTATAAGATGATAATGTATGACTGTAAATGAATTTACATAGTAAGAAATTAATAAAATTCATTTAGTTAATAGAATTCAATTGTTTTTTATTTTTTTAACATTTAAGATGATTGGAATCAAATAAAGCTTATTATTGTTATTATTATTTATTATTATTAGTCCAGGTCCAAACTCCACCATCTATCAATGGGTTCTTCTAGATTATGTACATTTTCTGAGGTAAGGGAAAACTAATAAATAAGATAATAAAAGGGTGATGAAGGTGGAGAAATTTAGGCAAACATATCGTCACACCAATATCTTTTTTATCAAATTATTTTTTTATAAATAAACATATTATGAATAGAAAAGGTATGTATAGAATAATCTGGCCATGTTTAGTTTGAGTCATTATTTTTATGTTTTAAGTACCCAGAAATGTATTACCGTATTAGTATTAGTAGGTATTAGTATTAGTAGGTCTATCAAACATAAATAAATTGGTGACTATAGGCGGCGTTTATTTCTTATAGATTGTTTACGCTCTAGTGATTTAGATATGGCCGAAAAAAATAACGTGTAATCTTTAATGCTGAAGAAATATACCCACATAAATATTTTTGC
>DVZL01007940.1:0-10493 GCA_018236625.1 Lasaia peninsularis
TTGCTGTCTGTTTATTTGTACCCGCTTATCTCTGAAATGAGCTAATCTTATTTTAAAACAATAAGTAAATAAAAATGCGGACGAAATCGCTAGTGTTGAATATTATGACTAAACATCTTTTTCATACGAACACTTTACTCCAAAGTTCAAAGCCAGTAGATTTGCACACAATTATTACATTGTTAATCAAAACTGTCGAATTAAAAATATTAAAATCAAAAAGGCATTTTGAGTCAAGTCGATTCCGTTATTTTATTTGTAAATTTCGTAATTAAACTGATATTTTTAATTATAATAATGAAACATTCCGCATTACGACATTATTCTTTCTTTGTCGATATCATTTACTAAAGCTCTTTTAAATTATCTCAGCAGATGGTTAATTTCATTCAAAAGTATTATCGTCATCCTATTCGAAAACCAACGTCCCATTACTAAATACATTGTTATTATTTGTATCTAAGTCAAAAGTGACGAATCGCAATCGTGAAAACTCACATCCGCCATAACAGTTATTATTAAGTGGAATATTTGTGTGTCTAGCGTTAAAATTAGCCATTAGGTATTCGCCATATTCCACACCGTTAATTATGTTTATGGCAACACCGCTTTTACGACATTCTTTTATTCTTCAATATCGGATACGAGGGAATTTTATGTAGCAACGCAAGCATCGTCGTTTTATGAGTCGTTCGGTACTCCTTGTGGTCCAGTTATCGATATGTAGGTAAGCATTAAGTTTAATGCTTGCTGTGATACCCTGATGTACCTGTGCGTTATTTTTATCTATAGTTTAGGGATGTGCTTTATATTTTTAGGGTTTACATATTACAAAGTTTTTATAAGATTAATAACTATTATTAGCAATTTTTTTAATCCTTTTCTAAATGAAATCCAAGATGTGGAAGTGTCTAAGAGGAGAGATAAGATAAGGAAAATATGGATGGATTGTATGAAGACAGAAATTTGTGTGATGGGAGTGAGTGATAGGAGTGAATGGCTTAAAGTGATATATGCTGCGCCGATCCTTATTAGTAATGGGGGTTTTAGAAAATGAAAATGATTTATTTGCCGAATATGTGTGTTAAAAGTTTATTACAAAAGTTTTTAATTCTACCAACATAACTATTCTACCACAATGTGCAAATATTTTAATACATAATTTAGGTAATTTAGGTATATTTAATTTTTAATTATTTTAATGACATAAGTAGGTACAAATGTTTGTTACAGTAAAATTATTATCTTACGAAATTTTGTTTAACACAATCTTATTTTATTCCTTTTTTAATTTTAAATTAGTAGTTCGTCAACATGCCTCAAAAACTCTCAAACTCTTATTTTGTGTTAATATTTTAATTTGTATGAATAAAATTAATTTCATCACTTGTTTTTATATCTTAAGATTTACAAGCAAAATATGTTTTTCGGATCTAAATTTTTACAACTTTATTTTTCTGGTACAGGTACAATCTAGCCGGTCTCATTTGAATATCTTAGTAAACAAAAACAGAATTTCAATTCCGACGTCTTAGGCGACCCTCCACGTATCTGAACGGCTCTCAGCGCAAATCCCAGTTTGATCGACTTCTTAAGTTCTCCTCAAGTGATTCCTTTTAGTTTCATATGATTCAAGTATTCAAGACGCATGTCGCCCTTTTTCTTAGTGAGTTCTTTTCCAAGCGTTAACTAGTTTCGATTGAATGGACAAATAGATACATTTTGTTTTGACGTCCGTTGTAATTTAATGATATTGTGTTTTATGTTTTTCTGATACTTATTTTAGTCACCAATGCCTATTTCTTTAATATACAGAATTATATCTTCAATGTACAGAATTCACGGTTCTACAGTTTTATTGTATATATATTTATAGACTAGCTGTGCTCGCGACTTCGTCCGCGTTTTTATGTCATTATTATATTTTATACATTTCTAAAATAAAATGAGTCTAAGCTGTTCCTAATTACATAAACTGTCTGCCAGTGAAAGTCCCGTTAAAATCGGTCTAGCCGTTTAAGAGATTAGCGGGTACAAACAGACAGACAGACAAAATTTCTAAAAAAATATTGTTTTGGTATATAATATGTTACCTTGTACCTAAATATACACATGTACTTAGTAAAAAGCGGTTATTTTAATATTACATACACTCTTCAATCTCATGTATTTATTTTAGATATATAAGTATATAGATATTAAAAGGGTTGAATAAACAGATTCTGCCATTTATACACAATATTTATTTAAAATAAAGAATTCAAAACAGAGACTTCATTTGGAATACGATTGCCATTCCCCGGTACGAGCGTATAAATCTTTAATTATCTCGATCGCATGTAAACCGCAAACCAACGTAACAAGATCCAGATAAAATAGTTATGCAAATGACTAGACTAGTCCCAGTTCAAAACAGGGACCATGCAGAGATCCAACGGGAAGGATTAGGAGGTGAGTTGGAATTTAAACTTCCTCGATAAATGGGATTTTCCGCTTGGCGCTTAGACAAATTTGGCTTTTGACGGCTTATATAGGTACTAGCTTTCCACCTTATAATATTTATTGAGTAAAAGCATACCCCCTTTTTCATGGAGTCGGTTATAAAGTAGCCTGTGTTATTCTCATATATATGCTACTAGCTTTAGGCCCGCGGCCCGCGTTAATTATTAAAGCGTAAATATTGCTTTTCGTGAAAGACTAACAAGCATTCATACACACATTCTCACAAATTTTTACATTTATAATATAAGAATCAGTTGCTGTTCGTTAGTCTTGCTAAAACTATACATCGTATAATAGATATCCTAAAAAAAAGCGTATATTACCGCTTTCAAGTAATGGCTGACCAGTTTTTACGATATAAACCCACCTATTTCATGTTCTTGAGATTACTTCTTCTAAGATCACTTACAAATAAGCAAGAAAAAGCTTGAGGCGGTAAAACATCTCAAAGCGTTAAACAGATTGGCAAATTATCCCTAATTATTATTCCCTCGTACCGACGAAGCTTCGATGTTGTGGAATAAGGGAAACACTTGCCCTTAAGCGTCGTATTCCGATACTACCACTTAATGTCTGTCGTCGGATGTTTTTTAAACAATTCTCTTCATATATTATGTTAACTAGACAACCATATGGCGATGTTTATTTTTTTTACATTGTACAGCAATGGGTTTTAGTGAGGTAGGGAAAGCTGTTTGCATATTGCTAGCGAAACTCTAATCTATATATATTTTTAGTGATTTACTTAGTAATTTTAAAGACAAAGAAATATCTTTAAGCGTTTTACAATTGAACTTATTCATTCTTCATGAAATTTTATATTAAATTGTAAAAAAATAATATTGGCTTTACGTATAACTAA
Organism: Lasaia peninsularis; assembly: GCA_018236625.1. Taxonomy (NCBI): domain Eukaryota; kingdom Metazoa; phylum Arthropoda; class Insecta; order Lepidoptera; family Riodinidae; genus Lasaia; species Lasaia peninsularis. The sequence goes on from DVZL01007940.1 coordinate 3,365, forward strand.
TTTTAAATTTTCTATTACAAGAGTATGCCTACTTTTGCTACTCTTTAGAGTTCCGTAAGACTCATTTGTCCGTCTGTCTGTCAGTAGGTTGTATCTGACAAACTAGATAGTTGTAATTTTCACAGATAATGTATTTCTGTTGCGGCTATAATAAAAATACAGAAAACAAAATAAAATAAATATGGAAACTTCCATACAACAAATGTTGTTTGTCGCTTTTATGTATAATGGCTCGGAACCCTTTGTGCGCGATTCCGACTTATACCTACTTAGCAGGTTTTTTTTATGGAATGATACAGTAAGTAAACATACAACTCTCCTGCCTAAGACAAACTCAGTCAATAGACACCATAGGTGTTATAGATTCGTCCCTGTCTTGTGACTTAGGTGTTGGGCCTAATGTGCAAGTGTGGGAGCACAGATACACGTAGTATCTGTACACCCTACCCTCGGGACAGGAATATGACATTGTCGTGGTGGCAGTATTAAATAAGGTGGTTTGTGTTTCACTAATATAACAATGCGCCTAGGGCTAATTGAATATTATTTTAATTTGACAACTACTCGCTACACTATTCCCGTAAACACCAAAATGCTTTCTTGTTCACAGGGTTTAAAATCGAAAGCAAACTATTTCCAAATGATACTGATGAACAATGATTGTTATTGCAATTTAAACTTTATTAAATGGGGATTAAGGATTGCTTTAATGGTTTGTAGCCTTGTTTAGTTAAACGCTGGTCTGTTTGTCCTTAAACAGATGAGAAGCAGCCGCCTTAACGTTTTGGTGTTTACGGCGTTTTACTGTTTTTGTCGATACGGTGTTTAAATCTTTTTGTTTTAGGATGTAACGTGAACTGTGCAATGAATTATCTTAATAGGTCAAAAGTTTGATTATTATTTTGTCAAGTTACAATTTCAAGTAGACAAAATCTTATATTGACAAAATATTATCTTATTCCTACCGTTGTGTCAATGTTAGATTTCCGTGCTATATATGCTATATATGCTTGGTGGTAGGTAGTCTCGTACATCTTGTAAGAAGAGGGAAGGCAGATGTACATATATGCATCTACGATTAACCGACGATATTAGGTTCCATAAAATGATTGGTGATAAGTACATCGCCAAATCGGGCATAAATCTCGGATAACTACACGATGTTTTCTTTCACAGTTAGAGAAACAAATTGTTACATGGCGGGGTTCGAACCTAGACTATTGAAATCAAAGTCCGAAGCGCGTACCTCAAGACCACCTCTACAAGTTCGTTTAGACTTCAAAAAGACAAATATGTTGTCAAACAAAACCATTGATGTAGAAATGATTGATCTTATAATTCTCGTATTGATGTATTAATGGTGTCGTAATGAATAAGTAATATAAATCGTAATTACGTTGATTTGTCCGTCAAGCGGTGAAATATTGGTTTGGTGGTAAAGTGAATGAGGTTAGGTAATTAATCATTTAATCTCATAATGGTTATTTCAATTGTATGTTGTGAAATTCGCCATTTTTCTACATAGACATATTTTAAATGAAAAAACACGTGTACTTTTTTACATACATATCAAGTTACTTAAGTCTTATGATGAATCTATAAAAGCAAAACCGATCGGCGTTTTCATAAATAATTTTCAATTATATTAGGTTTTAGTAGGTATTTGTTGTTATAGCGAGAAGAGAAATCTGTGAAAATGTCAACTTTCTAGCTAACACTGTTCATGAGATACAGCCTGGTAACCGACAGATAGATAGCGTTTCGTTTTTACACTTTCGGTACGGAACCCTGGAAACAGTTATTCTTGCAGTGTTATGGTTATTTTTTCGTTTTTAAACTAAGCCTTATCTTGATGAAAATAAAGACTAAATGTCGGAGATACACCAAAATTATAATACCTGTTTCACACAGTCTAGGCTACAGAAATAACAATAAAAATATTTTAACCCAAAAAGCCATAAAACCGTCCTTCCGAGAACATTAATTTTTCACATCTGACTGAAACTTTTTTGGACAAAAGCCACTCTGAAAAGGACCGCTTGAAAAAGTATGAAATAACGCTCGGTATCCTAACGGAAGTCTGGTGGCGGAAGTTGCTGGGCTTCCCGGAAGTGCTAGAGGGTTCTCGGGAGACGAAATTGTATTTTATTGTACCTCAAGCAAAAATGGCTACCCACATTGCTAAAGTTGGATGCCATTAATTATATTACATACAAGCTTTTGCCCGCGGCTTCAAAGGTTTGCCAATAAATCAATATTTTTGCAAATGCAGTTCGCGCTAAGATCACGTGACGTCATCACCGGAACAACCAATGAAATCGCAGTGGAAACTGATAATGAAACCACAAAAAAACCATTCGCTTGAGACTTTTTTTTGTGGAAAGGTAAGGAGATTTTCCTAGAAAAAAATACGTGTTACCCATAGCCGTCAAAGATGTTATCGATGTGTTTCCAACATGAGACCTATTTTTTAACCTCTTTCATAAGTGTATTAATAATCTGTGACTACACCTTAAAATCGTTAAAACAATCATAACTCTTTTCATACAAACACGCCAGTTTCGAAGACTCTTGACACCACCCTAAAATGATAAACGATCCATTTGATCATAAAATGGCAATCATCTTTCATTCATTTCATCATGTAGCGATCGTGGCGCTCAATACTCTCTAGTTAACCCGCAAGGTGGTGCAAAGATATGGCAAACACTTAAGCGTCAGTTAAGGGTCATCATCGCGTCAAGGACAGATAAAGCGATGATATCAATCCGTTGAGGCTTTGCCAGAAGCTACTGTCAGACCAGACTGATTGTACTTGTAAATAATCCTTCAACCTTGGTTATTAAATTATCCCGCCAGCTGGGATAGTTGGATTGAATTCATCGCGAATAGAAAAATATCATAGCCATGATGTTAAAGGTATCTGGAAATTACACTCCTAAATACGACCTGCCCGCAATATTATATAATATCTATCTCATTCTCATAGGGCCGGTTATCTTATTATTACTTTTATAAAGTTGGTTTTGACTTGTCAACTCTGGCGTTGCGAGAGTGAGATAACAGGCCCGATTAGAATGAGATACATTTTGAATATTGCAGACGTTGGTCGTTAGGAGTGTAATCTCCACATATTACCGTTAGCTTTATGTTAATAATATTCTGACATAAGTTTTCTCGATTCGCAACATAAAGCCGCGTACAAATTGACCGCGGCAAACCATCGATCATTGGAGCGCGCGGCGGCCGCGCGCTACGTAGACGGGGTTGCCGCGCGGCGATTCGAGCATCGCCGCGCTCGATCGTGCCGCGGGGCGAATCGTTCCCTGTCGGTTTTTGAGACCGTATCAAAGGAGCTCAGTCGCTCTCGCGCGCGCAGTTGGGACGCCGGACGGTTGTTGGTGAATTGGCTCGCGCGGCGAATTTAAAAAATGGACAACGAAAAACTTCATATTATCTCATATCTTCCAGAAGTCTTACACCATATTGCAATCTATTTAGATATATTTTTTTCATCCACCAACGCCTTTTTCGTTTATTTCTTTTACAAATAAGAAGGCGGTCGCAGCTTTTATTGTGATGGATCACAATAAAAGTTGCGACCGCCCGACCACGCCCGTCCATACTTGAAAGTTTACAAGAATACACTGGTCCGGCTCTCAGCTGCGGGGTGTTCGTCGTTCGAACTGGTTCGTCTGCCGCGCGAGACAGCCGCGTTCTACAAAATTTTATTTCTAGACATTGCCTCGCGCGCCAATGAACGTCAATTTTGGTCGAACATTGGCTCGCGCGGCTGCCGCGTGTAATTTGTACGCACCTTAAGATTTCACCCAAACATACATACATACAAAGCTTTTAAAATAGTGCTATTCTATGGTCATTGATGAATGTAATAATATAATGATTTAAAATAAATATTAATATAGATAGAAAATATAAAAAAGTATTTTATGAAAAATAATAGGACATACAGAAAGGGAATACGTTTAAAAAATCACAAAAATGTTTTTTCGTTAAGAATAAATCTTAAAAATTGTTTTCGGAATTTGAAAGGATGGACAACAAATATTTGGCATTTACTAATCACTTATTGAAAATGATTCATTTTTCATAAATATTTATTCTTCGAGTTTTCATTGTTTTTAAGATGTGTTCTGATATTAGGGTCGGAGACAAATCCAACGAATCAAAAACCATAAAAATTGGTACAGCAGTTCTCGAGTTATAAGTGTTGTAAGATAAATACACGCAGAACTCACATATATACGCAGATTTGTGCAAATGTCATTGCTTATCCTATAGCACAGGTACTTACTTATTTTAGATATCAGAGATTGTATAGTTTCCAAGTATGTGTAATTTTGGTGAACTAAATAAATTATTCTTATTCTAAATTGCTTAATCTTTGTACATTGTATATAAGAAGCTTACAGTTTAAGCAACATTCCCGTTATATATTATGTCGTTAAGTTACAAACGAAAACGTGCTTGGTGCCGAGTGAGTTTGAAGTAATAGGATTTGTGTTACAAACTTACTGCGAATTACATCAGGTGCTACAAAGTACGTGAACTCCGAGAAACATTTTATTGCATATGCTCACGCCAGGTCTCTTGCGGGGTGTGCAGAGACTTGCTTGACTTGAGTGCCAACTTGCTTAATTTCCTCCACATTCATTTTTCATACTAACACGCCAGTTTGGGAGATTTTTGACACTCGAATATACGAGCAATTTGGTCTTGGAATTTGAATCTAGGTATCCCCGGGTTATACAGGCCTATTTTGTACTCACGCAAGAAGCCATCCCAGCCTAAGGTTGGTAACACACCATTTCCAGCTTTAGTGTCTATAGGCGATGTGTATTTTTTTACCATCAGGAAATCCTGCTTGTTTGCCTTCCAATATCATAAAAAAATATAAAGGGTGCTCCCATACAACAAACGTGTGTTTTTGTAGTTTTATAAATAATGGTATGGAAACTTTCGTGCGCGAGTCCGACTCGCACTTGACGGATTTTTATTGTTATCGTTTATATTCGACGTGTCAAGTGTTTTAATATACCTCAATAATAACCACATTGGGTCAACATTATATCATGTGTTATATCAAAATTATATAATATTATATTATATATTATTAAAAGCTTTTATTTAAATTGCATTGTATGTATCGAAGTATGTATGTTCGGGTGAAATCTTAGAATTCAATTTTGAAATAGATATCTTCATCCGATTGAGCCGTAATTTTGTATACACGTTTAGTTTGGATGACAATGCACGATAAGGCACGTGACATAATTCTTAATCCAATATGGCGGACCAACCAAGATGGCGGAATAGTTGTTTTTAAAGCACTTCTACAAATTGGTTATCAAATGAAAGGGTTCGTTGAGAGCAACTGGAAAAATAATAAAAGCTTTTTCTAAAAATGCTTTTATTGCTTTTAATTTATTTTCATCTTGAATACTTACACCACGATATTGGCTTAGCGTGTAGTAGTTGCGTGACTGATATCAATCTCAACAAAATCACTCATACCTTGGAATTGTAGAATGCTGTAACATAAGATCCTTGACAAACCAGACTTATGTTATTTTATACACACATATTTTTTTATTGTATTGGAAAGCAAACAAGCAGACGGATTCCCTGATGGTAAGGAGAACCAAAAAGGCAATGGCGCGTTGGCAAGCTGAGACTGGATCGGAAAGCCTCTTCGGAAAGTAACTTAACCGGCTACCTTACGCTCCAAACCAGAACACGACAGTGGCAAGCACTGACGTTATGGTTCACGTCATGTCCCTTTCAGAGGTAGACAGAATCGAGCGCCAAGTATTTACGCTTGTATATTTGTCCACATTCATTATTCTCGTCATAAAAACATTCAGACTTCATAAAATCTGAAAGTTTTGTCGAGCATATTTCCAATACTGGTACATTGGTACTGATATTGGAGTGGCAAAAAGGTACCACCTTTCAAAGGTATTTAGGGTTGGTTAGAAAAAATCCCTACTCTTGAATTCAGTTTATCTAAAAATAATGTTGCCTCAAATTCCATTTGTTTGATATTATAGAGATGGATTTAATACCTGTCTCATTATTAGACCTGTAGAAAAACGTATGTATTCGGTACTGAGTAATGGTTACGCCCTCTGATACCGAGTAACGAAACCTTACTACCGAATGTATTTCGTTACTTGCACATTTAGTTAATCTCACACGATTTCGTTACTCGCACGATCTCGTTACTCGAATAGCATACGAATCATACGAATAAGAGAAAGGACAGGTAGTAAAAAAAAAGCTTATTGCTTCTCTGACTACGATTTTGTTATACCTTTTGCAAACTAATCGCTGCCATCTATAGTTATACTGAGCCAATGAGGGTATCAAAAGTAACGAGTAACGTAACGATACAATAGTAACGAGTACTCATTTTTATAGTAACGAATACACATGGGATTACCTATTCTCGTTACTTTTAAACCTCTACTCATTACGGAAAAGTAACTAGCTCACCGAGCTTCTCTCGGTGTTTTTTTAGAAGTACATAATGATTTTGGAATAATATTTATTTATTTATGCAAATTATTTTCTGAGGAAATATGAATTATATAAAAAGAAAGAAAAAAAAAAAAACAGATATTATTCTAATGATATTGTAGGAGGTTTTTATTCAATGGAAAGACAGTTGAAGACCGTTTTCACTAACCTATCAACGATAAGAGATAGGGCTACCGTATCCAGGTACAAAATTTCAAGAAAACGTTCGAGCCGATTCCGAGAAAGTTGTCAGCTCGTAAGAGGCGAGCATAGGTTAACTGGGTCACTCCCAATATCCCACTACATTATTCACCACCTTAACTATTTCAGTCGCCATTATTATATTGTGTTATTCCTTGGAAGGAAGGGTAACCGATAGACTTGCACATCGGTCTAGTACATCGGTTGTAGTATGGCGAGGGACCTACAAGACTCTAACAGTCAGGAAAGTGTGCTTGTTCACTGCCTTCTAATTATGGAAGGTATATGTAAGGAGTAACATCTCATATAGGAGAAAAACTAAAAATTGTCCAGCTGTTGCTATAAATAACAGTTCAAAAACCTTTCAGATTTTCGCGAGTGTAGTAGT
>DVZL01007941.1:0-10491 GCA_018236625.1 Lasaia peninsularis
CAACACAAAAAGAATTTTTCAATTCGAACCAGTAGTTCCTGAGATTAGCGCGTTCAAACAAACAAACAAACAAACTCATCCGCTTTATAATATTAGCATAGATGTGTTTTTCCGCAATACTTATTTAAACCGTTGGAATCGAGTGCACCGATATACAACTGGTTTACTGGTATACCTACCTACGTATCGATTAAGTTGATCCGCAAAAATATACAGGCTGATGTTTTGAACTGAAACATTTTGACATATTAGCGTTCTATATTTAGAAATAAATAAATTAAAATTGGTTTATTACATTCATTTATTTTACGCCCGCGGCTTCACCCGTGTGAATTATTTTATTACCACAGAAGAAAAATAGGGAAGACATTTTTCCGACTTATAATACTGATTTAGTAAAAATATACTCTCTTTTTAATATAGTAGCTTATGTTATGTTATTTCATCAAAATCGGTTCAGAGGTTTAGGTGTAAAAGCGTAACAAATAGACAAAATTGTTTTGGCATTTATAAGGGTTTGTTCGGATCATACCGCCATAACGCCTTAATACTTGCCCTAGTTGTATTCTGTGTAAAAGGATATCTACTTTTATCTTTATTATTTCTTTCTTTTCACATAATAACACCGTAAAAGATTGGATTTTGTACATTGAAGATATTACAAAACTTCTTGCAAACATGCTATTATTTCTGAAATTGTAAAAGTTACTATTTTTTAATCACAGATGATGATAATAGATTATGTTATGGTTGTACCTATATATGACTACCAACCAACATAAAAAATTAACGAAATTTATACATTATATTATTATTTATTTTATGTTCCATCTTCAAATGGATCGTCACTTAAGATTAAGTGGGATAGTAAATGCCTGTCTATTATAGAATGAAAAAGAAAACAAAATTGAAAAAGAGTGAATTCTGTAAATTGAAGATACTTAGAAAAATGCCGTTGCATTAAGGCAAACCTGACACTCTTTGAAATACTATAATATTAAAAGAAAAGAATTATCAAAAATAAAACACGACTGTATTATGATTACGTTTAATGGAGTAGTGGTTTTTTTAATAATGCGCTTCGTTAAGTTTTCCGTATTTAAAATAGTTGCAATAATTAACATAAATGATAATTCTTTATAAATATAACACTATAATAACAAAGCGATCCACGTTTTCACATAAACTTAAATGAAGTCTTGAAGTTCAGCTATTCGCTTAATAATTGGTAGTTGAATATATTAATCTAGAAAAAAACGTCACAAAAATGTTTTTAATTGTATATATAGTAGTAATTTTGATAAATGTTGTGAACACTTTAAATAATTCAAAAGAAATTGCTGGATATCCTAACGGGTTTTTATCGGATTGTGAGTATTATACGATATAGCATAATAATAATAATATAATCATTTATTGCTAAAAAAGGCCAATTATGTTTGGCTTTTCTAGTTGATAACAAAGTTGATTACTCTTTAACCACTTTCGAGGCATGCAATAAGTACATAAATATACCTATGCTATTATGTATTTTATTACGCTATTTAATCTGCATTACGTAACCATTCCAGACTAAACATAGCCTTATCAATTAATGTTTATTTTATTAAATCTACATGAACGCATGTATAAATACATTATACTTATTTATATTTTTATATACGTAAGTATTTGTCGTAATGCCTGATTGTATTAGTGGTTTTTGATTATTTTAAGTGCATACAAAATGTGTACTTATCTTTTTCTTTTTGTAATTTTGAAATCATCACAATTTCTATACTTCAAATTATCTGGTTAATAATTATGGTGTACTACAAGGTAATTTAATTAGCCATTACTATTTTTAATTTACATAAATGATATGCTTGATGTTATCAATCATAATTTCACCTTATTTTCTGATGATTTCCCATTTTGGTCTGTGTCCCCAGCGTAGAATATGTCATCTGGAATATACTAGGGTGCTCATAGGTTTAATTGGACATTATCAACTAGAGCAATGGCAGTTAAGTGCTGTGCAGCAACTCACCTGATTAGGGATCCACCAACTAATACTTATTCCTGTGCAGACATAATGACATTTTAGTCCGAAGAGTAACGTCCTAGACTTGCATTGAGCCATTGAGCCTAACAATTTGGCCACATATATATAGTATATACAGGAAACGGTTTCCTCTTATCATTAGGAAAGTTTCAGGAGTACTTTTACGCTATCATACTTATCTTATAAAAATATTTAAGTGATAATAACCTAATAATTAATCTAACAAAATAAAACAATCACGTCATTATATTAGAAAGAAACTAAAATATTATAATTAGAATAAAAATAGAGAAAAATAAAAGAAGTGGCAGAATTAAACGCATTTCTCTTAGCTTACATACCACGGATATGTTTCGTTTATTTTACACCATGGTATTCCTATGTGGGACTCTGTTTAATCAATTGGAAAAAAGTTTATAGATGTGATCAAATTCTTCAGGCTAGAGACTTACAGTACCGGACTATTGACGTATCTTATTATTGAGGCATCAAATTAGAAAGAATTTTTCAAAATTTAACCTCAAAGACGTGAAATGGGGGTAGAAGTTTATATAAACTAAGCAGCTTCTAAGGATTAAATTACTTTATCATAAACCACGGGCAACAAGTAGTACGGGTATACATATATTGCTCCTTTGGTAAATTTATTAATACAATATATTACTTCTCACGTTCACATTTCAGGTCCTGGGTCTACTAAAAAAGCGATTATCAGAGAAGAGAGCCTTAAATACATAACTTTTTCTGTAATGACTGAAAAAAACTCGATTAATACATATAATTACTTCCAAATGAAACAGTTGGCCAAGGATCCTAATATGAATTTTACGAAAATGACCCTTTTCAATGCTGGAGGATACTTGGGGGGTCGTAACAATCCAGCGGCTCAAATATTAGCAATTAGATACAAGAAGTTGGGGTACAATGCTCTAATTTTAGACAATCTATATTTTTCTGCAATGGAATTTCCTCGGTGAGCAAACTTATTGTTAATTGTAACGAAATACGTACATACAACCAAAATATTTTTTCGTAAGTGTTCACGTGAACTATCTTTATCATGTTTAATCTGTATAAAAATTCAACTGATTGTGTTGCTACTGCTGAAATGACTCAGTTGATTTCTATTTTATTCACTTATTTATTACATTAGGGCCAATTATAGTTATACATTGATAAGGCATTCAAATACTAATGTTCTAATAATAAAAGATGTAATGACTATTTACAAATCGGCTAAAACATGCATCGTTTAAAGAAAAAATCAATAATTTTTCAAATAAAAACAAAAACAATCACGACTTCTATATTATTTATAAAACAGAAAAAGAAAAAACAATTAGCTTAAACCAAATTATGGTAAATAATTATTGACGCATCATATATAATTACATTACGAGGAATTGCTATGTCTTTCACATAAAAAGTACGGAACACTAAACACATAGGTACTTTTCCATTAAGTAACTATTTGAGTTTGCATGGTGAAAACTCACATCACTTGAATTTTCTTAGGATAGTCTTAAACTGGGGGTAGGTATTTAGAAAAGTACATATCAATATCACAGTGCTTGGATACATAGTTATATATTGACAGCATTTTAGATATTGGTAACTCCTTATCTATTGTGATTGATGAAGTCTGAGGAAGGTTTGAGGAAAATTTAATGTTTTCTTGAAAATGGTTATTAACTATAAATGCAGCAGTTTGAAGTTCGTTGGTTCAGCAAAAGTTTAAGTAGATGCCAACAGTAAAGCGTATTTTATCTGTATTATATTTATTACTATCAGGCAGACAAAAAATGTCATTAAAATCACTAATTAACAACATTTTTTGATAGTTTAAAATATGATAAAAGTTCAGGCTAAAGTCGTGCATAGCTGAAAATCTCATGATTTAGTAAATGCTGTAGCTTGTCAATTATATAATTATATAATAAATTATAATAAATAAGGTTAATTATAAATTCATGTTATTCACTTTTGTTAATTTCAGAGCTGTTCGCGTAATGCGTCCTTTTGCTAAACATGTAGCAGAGATGTTAGCGGAATTAACAAAGGAAGGTTTAGATCCGAAGAAAACAGAAATAGTCGGCTTAAGCTTCGGAGGACAAATGGCTGGTTTCATAGGAAAGAATTATAAGTTAATAACAGGAAATAGTTTTTCACGAATCACAGCACTAGATCCATCTGGTGCTTGCTTTAGAAATATGGGACCAGAAGATAGATTAGACAAATCAGACGCTGATTTCGTAGATTTAATATCATTAAACATGGATGGTTTTGGTATAGCAAACCCAGTTGGACATGTTAATATCTACGTCAATGGTGGAGAATACCAACCAGGACTTATTCATTGGGCGGTGACGTCAGATTTTTTGAGTCATATACAAGCATATATATTATGGGCAGTGGCGTTGGATTATCAAAAATCTTTTATTGCTATCAAATGTGATTCAGTCCAACAAGCGAGAAATAGAAACTGCTATGAACGTTTACCACAAGAAACTAATCTTTTTGGATTACGGACTAATAGAAGCAATCCGGGAATTTTTTATTTAGCAACTTCTGAGGGTTTTCCATTCTACTTGGGAAAACGAGGCTTGAAAAAAGAGAATGACGCTTATTTATCACGTATGAAGTCGCTTAACGAAGAAGATGTACTAATTATTTGAGCAAGCCCGGCACTATCAAATTGTGAAAAAAAAGCTTCGTTTTATTTCGCCATTATATTATTTACTTAGCAGTGAAAAATAAATTAATTGTAAATTTCAATTATGAATTAATAAGAGTCTAGGCTTGGTCCTGTGATCAGTTAAGGAATCCTTGTTATATGTTAAATTTAAAATACGTGTAGATACTATTTCAAAGACCACTTATAATTAAAAATATTTTTGAAATAGCCGACAGACTATTTAGACCATCGTCAGGACTAAAATTTAAGTCACTAACGATATTTTTTGTCTGTGGTAGACTACTTTGGGTAGATATAAATATATTCGAACAGAAAATAATAAATTAAATTACCAGCGGCTTATTTTTCTCCCACGGAAATGTGTGGTTTAAAATGATTGAAATGAAATAGAGTATGTAATGATTACAAAAAAAATTGCTAGTAACTTAAGTCTTAGCTCATATTGCTGTAAGGTCGACTATTTCAAAAATAATATTTAATTATGAAGTGGTCTGTGAAAAAGTACATCAAAAATTCAAACATTCCAATCCAAATCCAATCCCAATCCCAATCCCAGGTAATGTAATGCTAGTTTGTATAATAAAATAATCAGAAAAACATTTAAGAAAAGTTTACCGACCTGCGAATTGAACTCCGGACCTTACGGGGCTAACGGTCTATAAAGGAAAAACATAATGACTAAAAAGTACATAACGTGTTTTTCATTTAAAATAACTTATTTCACCAAGCGCTAACGATGAAAAATATAATATATAATATAGGTAAGCTATAACCAAATTATTTCGTTCGCGAGGTGAATGTAGATTTTGTCCATTATTTTGGCAGAAAATTTTCTTACGATGTATCTCAGCTTTACCTATTTCTACGCCGTGTCAATGCTTGTTACATTCGTAATATAATGTTATACCACCTACGGTGGAGGGTAGACTTAGTCATTTACAAATTGTATCATCACCGGCACGTCGTATAATTATATTGTACACACTTATAAATAGACATCAGATTAAATGTATGTGCATATTTTGCATATTTACAAATTTATTTATTTACGTTATTATATTAATATAGTGTAATGCATATTTTTTAACTTTTTTTATTGATAATGCCTATTTCAGTAATTACAGTGAGCAATTTAACGAACATAAATAAATAAAACTTTTCGCAAAGCGAAAGTGAAAGTTTTTGGAAATATTAGAATAATAATTCAATGATCAAACAAAATAGTGATCTTCCAAGTTCAATATCACAACAGGTTCGTCGGAATTCAAATTAATAAAGAAATTTTTTCGCATTTTTCGACGGCATTGAATAAACTCTAACAGCCAGTTACAAACAAAAATATAGGTACTGAAAAGTTTTTTTTTAACTTTACTATAAATAGCGTTTTTTTGAATAAATTAATAAATAAATTTATTTATAAATTTATACAAAAAACGCTACCCTGCATTACAATTTATTCATTCAAAATAGAATGTAATGCAGTGTATTATTAAATTAAATTTAGGTACTTTTGAGTTTGGTTTCAGGCAAGTAAAGGGATACTAATAAAGTTAAAGTTTGCGAAGTCAGATGATGTTATATTCAATAGTTAACAGCGCCATCTATTAGTATAACTTCATATCGCTGTGTAGTTAATGCGTTGACACACTAAAAGCTTCTTACATTTTCTGATAGATGGCATTCTCATTCCAATAAGAACTTGATACTCTCTCCAATTGACATCCTGACAGGTGATTATGGAAAATTATGGAACTTTCCTGCCGCCGTAATATATGTATAGTATATGCTATTATAATGTTTCTTGAAAGATAGGTCAACAAGGAAACAAACTACCTACGTAAACTTATTGACTTCATTTTGACAACCACACCATTGACTTTTATATTGTGAAGGGCATTATAAAAAACTGGCCAAGTGCGAGTCAGTCAAAAATCACGTTGTATGATAACATTGTACCTAACAATGACTTTTTCTAAATTCAGTACGTCTTTTTCTGAATGCTATTATGGTGAAGGAAAACATCATGAGGAAACCCAGGATTGGTGTCCGATATGGAGACGGACTTGCCACCTGACACATCGTGGGAACTTACATCGTCGGCTAATCGTGAGTGCAAAGGACCTATGCCTACCATTTCGGGAATTTTGTCGTGAAGATATTTATTTTTTTATTTTATTGCATGAAAATCTCCTTTAAATATTTATTGTATTCTGTTATCAGTATTTGTCGTTATAGCCGCAACAGAAGTACATAATTTGCGAATATTTCAACTTTCTATCACAATTCATGACACACACAAATAAATAGACAGATGGTCAGCGGAGTCTTAGTAGGTAGATACCTAATAGGGTTCCCTAAAAAAACCCAAAAAAAAAACAAAATATTGCTAACATGCATTTACGCCTTAAATTGCAGTAGGTACATGATTTTAACAGTGCAAATAATAATATTATATTTTAGTTGTATTTATTGATTATAAAGTGTACAAGAAACTCAACTAATTAAAATTTAGTTTTACAGAATTAACTAAATTGAGTAATACAGTCGGAAATATCTGTTTTGTTTGTTTTGTTTCCGGTGAATCTCATAAGTGTTTACCGCCGCCCAACTCACAACACCGTGTATCATAGACACGTTACCAATCCCTACCTTTTCTTAAAGGTTCTTATGTAATTGAGGACACCGTATTCGACATTGACGCTCGAGGGTTAGATTACTAGAGAGGGTAACTTGTTCTTATACGATTTTTGTTTAAAAAATATGACTAGATTATACTCGTATCGATCGAAAATTTGTATCCAATATGGCGACGGACGGACTTGTCACGACATGGGATTTAATATCGCCGATTAATCGTGGGTGCATATGCACATCTTCCTTAACTTTCGGGTACATGAGTGTGAGGATATATATCTTTGTTTTTTTTTATTAAATAATCCTTTTTCCATCACGTGAATATGAGCCATAGACAATGATTACATCTATAATCTATATTATGGCCAATAAAATTCGCGACTCACGAAAATAATCGCAAGCACACCTTTTAAAATTATTAACCTCCATTTATTGTTCAATTTATGCAAGGTCATAATTAAAGTATTAAAATTTGCAAGCAGCTGCTTACCTGACGCCTCTTTGTCTAAAATCCATTTTTTATGCACATTTTATAGATTAAACCATAGATTATAGAGGGGTCATGACCACAATGGACGTTTGGACAAACAATATTCGTCTTTGAAATGAACCCTTTTACATTTTTGTTAATTTAAACTCTATTACAATACTTTAAAGTCTAGTTTCTTTTGAAGCTTTTAGAAAAGGGTTTAAATTTTTAACTAAAATAGGGTCAGTAAGGGATTCCTCTAAAAAAGCTATGTATTGTTTGACATTGAGTTCGTTGAGATGGACACCTGGTACGCATTTGAATATTTGGACGGAAATTGGCTTAATAATGATAATGGTGGTATAATTTCTTCTAAACATTTATGTCGTTCGTTTTAATGCAGCTTACCATCTATCATTTAGATAAGAATATTAGAAGGTCTTTAAAAACGCAGACTTGACATTGCAAATATAAATCTCAAAGTGGTTGGCTCTTAGATAAATAAATACTACAATATAATAATACTATAATACTAGGTGGTAGAGTCTTGCAACGACTCGCCTGGATTGGTTCCACCGACTTACCTATTCCTGCCACAATAGCGTCAGTGCTCGCCACTGTCAAGTTCTGGTTTGGAGGGTAGGGTAGCCGGTAAACTTTTTCACGCAAGAGGCTTACCATCCCAGCCTCAGGTTGGCAACGCACCATTTCCACCTTTGGTGTTTACAGGCGACGTGTATGTCTTACCATCAGGAAATCAGTCTGCTTGTATGCCTTCCAATATCATAAAAAAAACTGGGCTCCCCTACCATAAGTTACAACTTAATATTTTGGTTGACTGGTTGGTGTGCTTTGGCATAACTGTATCCAATTTTGAAGGTCGCCATTGTAAATTTCAACGTAAACCATTGTGTCAGTTATGTAAATACGCTACTATCACTTTTATTTGTACGACTAAATAATCCAGTTTGCGTTGGCCTGCCGTACTTTATCAAGTTTTCGGTGAATGTTCGCACATTTCCTTATTTTAAATATATGTTGAGGTCAAGGTACATTGACGGATTTCAGGATCAAGTTGCAGCTTATAGCTCCGTGTTGAAAGATAGGGTGGATTACATACATTCACGCTTTGTCCCTTGGGGGGTAGGCAGAGAGTATCGAGTGCTATGTGCCATGATTATTACATATTTTTATAGCTTCTTCCATATTCATTACTCTCTTCATTAGATCGCGTATTATCCGAGGATGGTGTCAAGAATCTCCGAAACCGGCGCGTATGCATGAATAATGAACTTGGCTTCCTTAAGCAATTTCCTGGTCCAAGGTTTGGACCTAGGTTCTCTAATGGGCTGCTGAGGTCAGAAGGCAGTCGCTCTGTGTAAAACCTGGCGGCCTTGAACTTCAATATCATCTGATACAGAAACAGGATAAAGGACAAAGAATAACTAGGCAACGTTACAATTGTTTTTGTCCTTTTTTTGTCCGCTAGATATTACGCGTAACTTACGGAATAGGGAATTTAAAAAAAAATACATCTACAAATGAGTCGGGGCTTAAAAAGCTAATTTAATTCTATGATACTTGTATATTAATAAGACAGACATATTTATATTACAATATAAGTTCAGTGATTAGCGAACACAACTAACGCCGTCAACCATCCACGATGCTTTGGTTCGATTCCGGAGTCAATTAATCGTGTGATGAACAAAGATTTGTGTATATTTCCGGGTCTAGATGTTTATTATATTAATTATTCTCGTATCTATATAAGTACTTCTATAAATTTTGTATCGTTGACTAACACCCATAACACATAGTCTTGTGTGTGTGTAATTTGCTTACTTTGGCGTTAGAACAATTTGTGTACATTGTCAAAATATATTATTATTATAAATATATACTAGATACGATAAATGGCGTAATGAATAGTCTTTCATAACTACTACTTTATTAATTAATTGTATAAACTAAATGTTTTAATATGTCTGAATATAAAATTTGACATAAGCCATCTGTTTTAAAGATTATTTCTATTATCTGTGCAACCATTGTATCATAATGACGTTGACAATAGCGAAATGGTAACAATATAATTTACTGTTAAATGACTTAGAGCGGTTGAGGTTTAATATCTACAATTAAGATACCGTTGTGGCTCTAGCTTTATTATTATGTTTACGATAAATGGACTTTACTTAATTACTGATATAAGATTATGTAATACTTAACCAGTGAGTGTTGATGGTTGTTTTATTAATAGAGGCAAAATAAGGCAATTGCGGTTAGAGCCAACGATTTACTCCTCGTAATACAAGATTGTTTTGTATTTAAAAGATGAACAGGCAAGCGAACAAACGAACAAGTAAAAAGATGGTGATCCTTTACGAATCTAAAGTCTTAAGCTTCTTGCGTAAATAGGTTTACTAGCCAGCCAATATCGCAACAGTGTTGAGTACTAACATTATGACGGCAGGAATAATACCTACTAATAAAATAGGGAGTTTTGGTGGGATCCAGAGAAGAAATAGACGCAATTTTTTTATAATTATTGAATATCGTGTACATGTTAAAATGAAATGAAAATTATTTATTTGCCGAATATGTGTTTAAAAGTTGTTACAAAACAAAAGTTTTAATTATATCAAC
>DVZL01007942.1:0-10491 GCA_018236625.1 Lasaia peninsularis
CGGGAATTGAACCCGGGACCCCACGTGGCTAACGGTCTTAACAGGCGGCACCTGTACCGTTACACCACAGAGGCGATATGTATATGTCAAATATTGTATTATTAGCTTACTGCTATGGTTTGGCCCTGCATTACAATTATAATTATCATGTAACATAGCAATTATAATGTAATCAAAGAATATTTTTATCCGACTTTGTTGACACGTAATTTAGAGTATACCTGAGTTAAATTTGAATAATTAAATGATACAAATCTAATCAAAATTGACTTTTCATTACTATGAAAATACGATTACATAAATAAATATTTTAAACAATTTATGTTTTTGATTTACGAAATGTTTAGGTAAGAATTGACACAAAAATATTTTTTTCATTTCTAAATACTAAAACATAAGTTTAGTAGCTTATATAAAAACATGCAAAAGAATCAAGGAAGCAAAATGTAAAAACACCATTATGTAGAATTCGTAAAAATGAAAGATGCGTCGGAAAACACTTGAACCCGTTGCCGATAATATCTGAAATAGAAACGGGATAAGGCCGAAGAAAGATAGAAAACACTTCAGGGCCCACACACACACATTTTTTTATTAGTTTGTCAGACTGCAAAAAGGTTACATCGCAATTTTTACTTGCATTTTGGACGACTTCATTGCAATTTTGAATAATCTCCAACCTTTGTTGTTTAATAGCTTTTATGTGTGGAATTTTTATCCGGGCGCCGGCGGGAGACTACTCATCATGAATTATGAATGTAGAACATTAAAAGCTTTATTGTTTTGTTCCAGATGCAAGGGTCGATGACCTATCTTATACTTATGAGTAATAAAAAACAAATGAGGAGGCTTTTATAAAGCGAAATGGTTTTTACGTGAAATGACACCATATTTCTGCAGATTTTTATAAATATAAGAAATGCATATCGTATAAAAACATGATTTTTTAACCGCCTGGCGTAAGTCTATTTGTTATCCAACCTCCAAACTGTTTTAGTTGGACGATGTAGACTGATGTTATGATACTACTATAATATAATTAAGAATAAGATGTCACAAAATTTGACTAGAACGAGTCACGGTGTTAGTGGAATATTAAAAAATACTAACCTCTTAAAAGCTGGATGGCAAGGCAAAAGTTGATCTTGTATATATATAAACCTATAGTTGCTGCACAGCACTCTACCATCAATGGTCTTGTTGGCAATGACCTTGATCAAACCTATGCTCGCCTCTTATGAGCTGCCTGGTAGAAAGCCTCTTATGAGCTGCTGGCAGACGGTCTATTCTACACAAAGGACCTGGACCAATATAGGAAACAACAAAAATATACTCATTACCGCTTTAAAACTCACATAGATGTCAAATGTTCTCTGTCATGAAATACACATCTTTTTTCAAACACAACTCAAATAGATAACGTTCAAATAATTAAATATCACGTTTGAGTGCTCCCTCAGAATACTTAATGCTCTTACAGCCGCCATTTCTTAAACCAAAAACCAAACTAACCTAAATTTCATTTTATGTCGAAACATATTTTTTGCTTCATAGTTTCGTATATGAATAATGAATAAAAATGAACAATATTTACGACAGTTGAACAGTTGCTCTAAGCGGAACAACCACGAATACAGTAAAAGTTTTATTGCTTTCCATTAAATTGTTTACGATTCGTTTCGGATCATATTTCAACCAAATCTTACTAAAGGTTTCTTATTTCTTTACGTCTGTAGTAATGTTTTGTATTTTACTATTGCATTCATTCTTTGTTCATTGTATAGGAAATTATACTTTTGCTTTTATGTTTTAAATTCTTTTAAGTTAAATAATGTGTTTTTAAATGTTTTGAACTTGTTTTAAATTTAACGGTACGAATTTGAAGGTAGACTTATTTAAGTTTGTTTTCATCATGAAAATCTTTGATTTTTTATTATGTAATGTATCTTGCACAATCGTGTGTTGTTTTGATGCCCTTTTTTATGAAAAGATTTGGAGTTCGGTTAACTTTTTTTTAAATTATAACATGCGAGTATTGATCTTTCATAAAAATATAATAACTATCGTAAAAATATCACCAGTATTTGGACTTAAAAGTTATAATATTAAAACATAATTTAAACACCTACAAGATGAATAAAAATAACAATCAAAAAAAATGTGATCGCATAGAAACGTGAAATCACAATCATATGAAAGTTAACATTAAAATAGATATGCAATCTTTGAGAGAAAGGGAAATTTCAAGAAATAATGCACGGTAAACAAACAACATCCAATTAAACAAAATAAACGTAATGCAATCAAAAATACATAATTTGAAGAACCATAAAGAAGCCAGCAGATATAATCATATAATAAAGAAACGTGAAAGCGTTTAACCGCATTACGTGCCCTCTCATCCCAATTTACGTGTTTACAATGGCACACGCCCAAGCTTTTTAGCATCCCATCCATTAACCACACCCTTATCCAATTCAAGTGCTGACCACATCATTAATTTTCTACTATATCTCACCCTCAAAAAGCATTCGATACTTCGCTGCGAACTATTTATATTTCTCCACACAGCTAACAAAGGCGTGCCGTAAATAAAGGTCTTGCCCCTAGGGATGCCTTGCTGCCTTTGATATGGTCCCTTTCTTATTTTGATACGTTATGTTACGCTGTATCAGGCTTTGTAAATCATTACCTGTCGCTATTCTTGGATGGATGTTTGTGACGTTGTGGTGTGTAATGGGTCTCATTCAGATTGGGAAAGATAATGTTTGCTATATCATAATGAGAGGCGGCTTTCATTCATTTATTAGTGCATTTGTGGCTTTGATATCAATTGTCTTTAATTGAAAGGTGTTTTACTTCTTATTAATGGTTAAATGGTACGTCCGTTACCTTTATTAATTTCAGATATTGAATGTTTTAAGAAATTATCAAGATAGATTACTTATTTTCTCAAAAAATATAGTTTTTAATGATCTCTTTTTCACCCAATCTATTCTAATATTGTTAGTGACTTAGTATAAAAAAAGGCTATTTAAAAACCAAAATATTCATATTTGCCTTTGGTTTATCTTTGAAGTAAACTCAAAGTTTACTAGTTTAAATATTAAATGAAAGAATATTAAATAAAGAGTTCACTGATTAATGCCACTGTGGAAGTTGGATAAAAAAGTCGCAGTGTAAGCCAAAATTATTTGGTTTTGATGGATACATAAACATATTTGAATAGTTACCCGTATAAACACTCAAACTCCGTTTTGGTCCGGGTCCCCTGTATGAAATATACCATCTGTATCCCTATGCGGCAACTCGTAAGAGGCGAGCATAGGTCAACTGGGTCACTTTTAACTTCGCTTATGGTGGTAAGTGCTGATGCTGTGTAGCAACTCCATCGCCTTACCTATTGCTGCTGCTAAAAGACGCTATTGTGTTCCAATCTAGAGGGTAGGGTAGCCGGCAGACTTGTACATACAACATCTATGGTATCTATAGGAAACGGTTGTCTCTTACCACAGGAGCCCCATGTGCTTGTTCGCTGTCTTATGTCATAAAAAATACAGCTATCAATATTTGTTACATAAATAACTGCCCCTGTCAGAAAAAAGAGACTAGCTATTGTGACATAACGCGTAATGATTAAACTTTAAATACAAACTACTGAATCGATCATATTAGCATTGTAAAAAAAATGTGAAACAAAATTTGTTTATTTGTGATCATTTTATAATGATATTATAAAACTGTCCATTTATAAATTCCTATAATTTGTTCAAAGAGAACTCTTCCTTCTCTTAGAGTTATTAACATGAAGATGAAAAGAGTAAAACGTCAGATAACTTTTGATATGTAGAATCCTCCGCGAAGTTCTAAATTCTTGAATATATTACTTACATTGAAGGAATGTTCGAGAAGCTTCCCTCACGTCTACGTAACTTACAGCTAATTTAACAGCAATTTGAAGCGGAGTCGAGAGCTGGATGGAAATTATGACTTGTATGAATCACGTTCGTACAATCTGCGTTTCATTATCGATTTGATTTTACATTTATTTATACGCTTTCTTGTATTTCCATTGAGGTGCTAGTTCAAAGGTGCCTTAGTCATCCGGTTGAAAGTGGTGTAATGTATCTTCAATTTGTAAGTGCACCTTTCCTTAGATTAGATAGTGCTTTTAAATTATGACTTTGGGGAAAGTTCCTACTTAGCTTTAAGCAACCGATATTTTATGAATTTCCTGATTTTAAACAGAAAGTCAAGCTACATTGTCTTACTGAGTCATAGTTTTTATTTCTTGGTTGATGGATTGTTTAACTTATTTTTTAACCGTACACTGTGATTCTAATAGATTTTTGTCCATTATGTCTTAGTGAATTAACTTATTATGTTTCATGAACAAATATAAAGTAAATTAATCCACAATATAAAGTCATTTTCCTCACCTGTTCCCTTGGTGTAAGTTATTTCTCACATAAGAAGCACATCAAAGCATACTGAATCTGAAGATAATTAAATAAAAAAATATTAATTTTAATGATTGAGTTCGGAATAAATAGAAATCCATTTTCACATCCAATGTTAAATCTATTTCTTCGCTAAGATTCGATATTATCATATAGATCATATTGAATTGAGGAAAGAACTCATAAACTCATTTATATTATTAAAAAAATATTGTCACGCCATAACCTCGAAGGAAAAGGCAGAGATATGAATTCACCCACGAACAGCAGACGATATAAGATCCTAAGATGTGACCAGTCCATCGCCACATCGGGTAAAAATTCAACCTCAGGCAACGTTACGTTTTTTAGGTAAATAAAAAAATATATAAAATAAGTTGTCCTACCCGAGAATCCAACCTGGGACCTCGTGCGTCAAAGTCGAAAACAAACCCTACCCTTGACCATAGAGGCGATAATATTACTTATTACTTTTATTTTATACTAGCTGTGCTCGCGAATTCCTCCGCGTTTTCATTCATTTAATTCATTTATTTTATACTTTTATAAAATAAAATTTTAAAATAAAAGTAGCCTTAACCGTTCCTTATTACATAAGCTGTCTGCCAGTGTAAGTCCCGTCAAAATTGTTTCAGCCATTCCAGAGATTATAGGGTACAAACAGACAGACAGACAAAATATCAAATGCAAACGTAAATATACATATGCACTTATTAAAACGCGGTTATTTTAATACTACATACAGACACTCCAATTTCATTTGTTTGTATAGATTTTGCATTTATATTAGTAGGGATCATCGCTGTGGTAATAAATATGGATAACTCAAGAGGATGCTCTGTTTATAAAGTTCAAGCATCTGAATGTTAGATAAAACCAGTCGTTTCCTGACTCGTGAGCGAAGGAGCACTTGTAGATATTCGATTGCATGTTTAAAAATAAACTGAGAGGGCTTGCACTGATAAGCTGGATTTCAAAGATGTATTGAGCGTTTTTTATAAAAGACACAAGGTGGTGGTACCAATTTAGACAAGCCAAAAAGCAACTTGCACTTAGTACTTAACTGATACTATTTTATTTGATTTTAATTTTTTTGTTCACGAATTTAAAATACATTATTTAATTCTATCAGTGGGTAATGGTGTCGTTACGTACCTTTGCAAAAACTTTTTTTTTAAATTACCATAAAAATAATACAAAATCGAATTCAAGTTCACGATTATGTAAATAGATGAACTGGTTTTGTTATTATTCATTTTTTTAAATAGACCACAATTTAACCAAAGACAACATTTTTTAATCGCTTAGGTTAAATAATAACAATAAATTTTAAACATGGAGGAAACTAAGCAAGTATGCAGGGGTTGTAACACTTAGCACTCTATACTCTCTGCCTACCTCGCAAGAGACCTGGCGTGAATATATGCATGTAAGTAAATTTTGTCTTAAGGCTTAAACTATCTCTGTTTGAAATTGATTCATTATTGATTGGTTAATTCGTAAAGTGTAAAACTTAAAGTAAACTTATTTAAATTGTCGTATTTATAAATAACATGGATAAACACCCAAACGGAAATGAAACAATCGTTTATAAAAATTGCAGCGTGTTCCATCACTTTGTGGAACTTTTCAGTTTACCGTTCCATACATTATGGGAGATGAAATTCCGAGCTTCAGCAGGCTTAATGAGCAGCGCTTGGTAAAGTTGGGACGACATCGCGTGTAATGCCGCGCTTTTGTAAGCTATCGTTTAACTTTATTCCGCGTTGGTTAAAGTACTTGTTTGAAATGAAAACGATCCTTAATTATGTCATTATTTTAACCTTAAAGTTATTATTCTGTTGTATTAAGAAGTTCTTTTGTTACAAAATCGTTGTTTGGCCAAATTTCATTTAATTTTTTAAATATGATAATACTTTTAAATAAAATGTGACGATAAAAATTCAATTTACAAATTATTTTTCTTTTTTTAGCTATTTTTAGAATCACAGCATCGAGAGTAATAATATAAGTACCTAATAAAAATGAATACGTATGAAAGATATTATTATCAAAAAATATAAAAATAAAAACAGATGGCTAATAAAATGGAACATTCCATCACTTTGTAGAACTTTTCAGTTTAACGCACCAACATTATAGTAGATGAAATTCCGGGCTTCAGCAAGCTTAATGAGAAACGCTTGCTAAAGTTGTGAAGCGAGATCGTGTGTGATGCTTTCGTTAGCTATCGTTTAACTTTATTTCAGTTTATTCCTTAAAGTACTTGTTTCAAATGAAAGCCTTGATGTTTCATTATGACATTGTTAATAACCTTTTAGTTGTTTTACCGTTATTTGGAAAAAGTTGTCAATAACTTCATTTAAACAAGCATTTTTTTTAAAAACTACCTTCACCATGTTGTCTAGGTTGATAACTTTATTATAATTATAAAGAAGTTGTCAATTACAAAAAACATTATTTCGTTTAATATTATTTTATTGTTCTGAGATAATTTTTGTCAAATAGATATGACAATACTCACCAAATTTAATTTTTTTTCCCGTATTTTTTTTTCTACATTACTTTCAGACTCAGAATCGAATCACGGATGACCAAAAAATTAAAAAGTAAAATGTTGCCATACGTAACGCTAAATAAATTCATTATGGATGGCATTAATTATGAAGATTAGCACATAGGCTACTTTATAATTTTTTTCCCCGTTTTGTCCGGGTCTTCTATGTAGAATAGACCAACTGCCTTCCTACCAGGCAGCTCGTAAGAGGCGAGTGAAGGTTAACTGGGTTACTATCAACATGACCACTGGTGGTAAAGTGCTGTGCAGCAACTCGCCCGGGAAGGGATCCACCGCCTTACCTATTCCTGCCGCCATAATGACATTGTCGTGTGTCGTGTGTAGGGTAGCCGGTAGACATGCACATAAGGTCTAACAACCTGACCACAGGGCAGTGGCGTACCTACAACATCTATGGTGTCTATAGACCACGGTTGTCTCTTACCATCAGGAGACCCATGTGCCTGTTCGCTGTCTCATACTATAAAAATATATATATATATATAACCGTCTACAATAAAAATCTGACCTCTGAGAGCTGTATATGTTTAAAAAATAATTCACGCTGGCGAAGCTGCGGTCGGATCTCTAATATATTATATGGCAATCAGTGCAGTACATTTTGAAAAATAAACAAAGACAAAATATTTAGTAAAACTTGAAGTAGCTATTTTGCAGTTTTAAACTAATCGTTATTATAAAAATATGATATTTATAATTATTACGAGTATATAACAGTTGAATTAATTATATCATAATATGATTGACCCTACACGAAAGAGTTAACAATTATTAATTTAATAATATCCTAGCAAATTATGTAATAAACAGCGCTAAAATTAGTTTACTGTAATAATTTACAATAACTAGAGTTTCAGGCGCCACCGGAATATTGAATAAACCTCCATGAGTTATTACCTATTAGTAAACAAGTGAGCTGATGCCTGATCCATTAAAACTGAAAATGTTTAGTAATCTCGCAGCTCCATGCAAGTACAAATTTGACCCAATTAATAAGCTTTGTTTTGATAGTGTTCATGAAGTTTTTAATATTGTTCTAACATAAACCGGCGTGTTTGTATTTGAGAGTCTCAATGAATGATGTAACGAAAATGGTTTATGCTTCGGACTTTCATTCCAGTTTCCAGAGATTGTGCCTGGTTTCCCATGACTAGCAACAAGTCAGATGGCAGATACTCCGTAATGATATATCCTTGTCGATTCCCCTTATTAGCCGAACCCGATATCACCTGATTTAAATCGGGATAAGGTTAATGTTGAGGACGCACGACGAATCATGAATAGAAAAAATATTATTCCCTTGGATCCCTTGATCCGGGAAAAAATTAAATCATGTTGAAATGTCAAAATGAAATAGTTTTAGATATATTAGATTCTAATGATAAAATTTATAAACGCGAAAACAAACAGTTATAACTTATTAGAATAAAAATAACAATTTACGTATTTTATTCAAATCTATATTAAGCCTTAAAGTTTTGATTGTTTGGTGACAAATTTGTCACAAGAATGAAGTAAAGGCTTTTAAGAGAAAAAGGCTATTTATTAATCTAGTGGTAGTTTGTGGAAGCGAACATATAGTATAAAAATAGTAACGGCAGAAGCAAGTACAATATTATAAGAAAGCATCTTATGTAATGTTTAATAATATTCAATTTCGGTAGTTCAAGACATTATTCACTAAAGCATTCCGATACCGAAGTAAGCAAACTTGGGCGTCGTTGGACCGTGTTGATAGCACTGAGTGTAATTTATGGGCCACCCAGTACAAACCACTCTTTACCGTTCCAGTTTTGGCCCAAATTAATAAAGGCCATTCTTTTACAAACTCTAATAACGTGGCGAAATTAGGTTTTTCTCGTGTTGAGTCTGTTGGTAGTTTACTTAGTTTGTAAGGCACTAAATCTAGGCATTTGGCTTTATTAAGGTACATATAATATAACATTCTACGGTATTCAAATATTAAATATCATCACGTTATATATTTTTATATACTTTATATTGTATATATTATGGTTTTGAATAAATGTTAGTATACTTAAATAGAATTATAGTTTGTATTAAATTGAATTAAAAAAAGAGGAGTTTTGTAGTTCGGCTGTATGTTCTGTAGTATGTTTATTACGCGATTTCTCAGTATCGCCTCTGTAGTGTAACGGTAAAGTTTTTCCGATTTTTCTGAGTAAGCATTATATTGCCCGGAATCGGAATGTGCCTGAAGCGGCGATAGGCTTGCCACCTATCACACCAGGGCCCTAGTACCTTGTCTAATCTTGGGTATGTTCTATTATATCTACTGGGCTTACGAGTAGTGGATATACTAGCAACCTTCGGGGATAATAGGCGTGAAGGTACTTTTTTTTATGAATCTTTTTATAGGGTACAGTACCCAAAGGGTAGATAGACTTCCTATTACCTACTTAAACTCGCTGTCCATCTATCTGTCTCTTTACGTGTGTCACCAGGACGTATATAATGAATCGCGATAACAGCAAATACAGAAAAAATAATAAATAAATATTTGAGGAAAATATGATTTTTTGCTTAGTTATTCCTGACAACCAATAGATGTCTTTATGCATAATATTAAGATCGCAATTCATGGGCTTAGATTGACTATTTGTAATTTTGTTATATTTTAGATCAATTTTATTAAAGTTTATTTTTTTTATATGGACTTTTTTTGAAAAAAAAATCAAAATATGGTCATTCTTTATTATTGATACTCCGTAATTCATATTTATGGTTTAATTAAGGTAGATAATTTTTTATAATTGCCAATTTTAAAAATGGCTCCCGACTGTCGGTGCGAGAATTCCCATGTCCTCCATTTTTTATGTTGTATTATTTTCCTGTCACCTTCGTTGTTTAAAATAAATTTTCACTACGAGGTGAACTGTCAAAAGCAGTTCCTAGTTCATGTACGGTGTTAATCATTCAAAAATCAAAATTCAAAATCCTTATTGATATTTTTTTACATAATTTTTTGGTTTTTGCAGAATAAGACAGTTCTTTTATTGCCGCTTGTTAGTGTACGGCTCTCCTAGTAGTAAGAGACCACCATGGTTAACACGATAGATGTTATAGGTGCGTTGTAATTTTGTGACCAGGGTGTTAGAACTAATGAAAAGAGCTGCTCTTCGGATTAGGACATGACATTTTCATTTTGACGGTAGACCCCTTGCACCAGTGGTCTTTTTTTTGTAGTATAAGACAGCGAACAGGCACACGGGTCTCCTGATGGTAAGAGACAACCACGGCCTATAGACACCATAGATAGTATAGGTGCGCCGATGCCCTGTGGTCTGGTTGTTAGACCTCATGTACAAGTCTACCGGCTACCTTATCCTCCGGACCGGAACACGACAATGTCATGATGGCGGCAAGAATAGGTAAGGCGGTGGATCCCTACCCGGGCGAGTTGCTGCACAGCACTCTACCACCTAGTTAATG